>MBFL02000072.1:0-117851 GCA_001696595.2 Aspergillus hancockii
AGCAGTTTTCGTGCCATGCAACGCTAAAAAAGGACATAGCCGATCTGCAACCTCGATAACTAGTTTGGCTGGTCCGGCCACCCAATAGAATAAGCATCCATCGCTTCCCACACTGACTGACATAGAGGCGATATGCTATTGGGTAAAACGGTGCTTAAAGCAGCATCAACGGACTGCCGTTTTTGGCCGCCATTTTACCGTCAACCAGCGTTGGGATGTTGTTGTTGTTGTTGTTGTTGTAGTAGTAGTAGTAGTAGTAGTAGTAGTAGTAGTAGTAGTAGTAGTAGTAGTAGTTGTTGTTGTTGTTGTTGTTGTTGTTGTTGTTGCTGTTGTTGTTGCTGTTGTTGTTGTTGTTGTTGTTGTTGTAGTTATAAAGCACCATCTCCACACTTTCCAAACCTTTCGTAATAAAAGTTTCATCAAACATAAAGGATAATGGGTAGAATTCAGTTATCTATTTTGACCCATACCCATGCACTTTATCTGACACGTCCTTCTCTTAAAGTTACCGGCACCATAAACCTCCCCAGCCATTTAGAAATCTAAAGCGGGGGTGGCTCTCCGCCCAGATACGCCCAACCCACCACCAAAGCCCTTCTTTCCAGTAACCATCCCATACATACCAACTACCCACTTATCCCAGTCCACCCCATCACAGCCCTAAAGCAGCCAGTCTTCTCTGGCCCTTATCCGTAAACATAAACCACCCATTCACATAACCAACAGCATAGATCATAGGATAGCGCCAATGGAACCACCAAGGATGCTGCTCGGCACCAAACCACCCAAACTGGCGATCCAGGTTATAGCACAAGTAATTGCAGTTTCCGAGCATGAGGAGCGACAACCACGCGGTGAACTGCACGGCCTTTCGCCCGTACATTTGATCCACGATGAAGTAGCTAATGATGCCGCCCATTGCGCCGCCCATTCCGAGGGGACAGAACACTAACGTCCACGTGACCTTGTAGAATAGGTCCCGCGTGCCCGTCATGACCAGGATACCGACTGCGAGGAAGATGACCTCGGCGAAGAGGGAGTTTAGGTAGAAGAGGATGAAGGGGCGGAGGTATAGAGTGCGGCGCTTGGCGGCCGCAGCCTTGTCGCTTTCGGAGGTGATGAGGACTTGGTAGTTTGCGTTCTGAGCCATTGTGGAGGTATTTAATGGGATATAGACTTCGGTGTTCTGATTGAAGTGCGAGTGGATGGGGATATTGCATGAAGATATAGAGTCCGGGGATGCTGGGATGACTTCACTCATGAATTCAAACAGCCTCCGGGGCATACAACCTCGGTTGCCATCGCTTGGTCGATGTATATCATTCTGATGATTAGTGATTGTTTAATGATTAGTGACCGCTATTGTCTACTGGTTCTCATGCAGTCAGATACCGGGTCTAGTGAATGCCCAAGTGCAGCCGTCCCAATCGGCGCAGCCACCATAAAAATGTATGTCCTTCAAGTTACACCTAACATTTCAAGTCAAGGAAGCTGCAAGGGACATTGGGACCTTTTGGCATTTCACACGTTATATGGATGCCGTACCTCAACTCCGCTCCCGACAGTCGACTTGAAATCATCTTATTGGAGATATTATCCAGCCCGCTGCCCGTACTTGCAGCATACTTGAAGTACTAGTATGTACATTGCAAGTGCCTTAAAAAAGACCAGTATCGCGGGAACCCGATCTTCCTCAGCACAGCTACCAAAACAGGGACTGTGCTTCCACCGAAGAATCTTTTCCATCCCGGTCTATCGCGCACCATCGCGAATGGAAACCCCAACTGGCTAACGTCCGACTTGAACAGCGATGTTTGCTTCATGCCAGGGGGTAAGTTGAGATGGATTTTCGAAGCTCCACGTGAGCAGAAGTCGTGTGGTTTTTGCAGAACTTCTCGTGAACCTCAGAAGGCGGGTCATCGACAGATGACCCCATGCCACGTCGCAGGGGTTGCACATCCCATAGGCCGCGATCCACGTCAACCACAACTGGGTCCCCATTGAAGGTAATGCTAAATTCGAGCTTGTCGAAAATGTCTAGTTGTTGATCAGATAGATGTTCTCCGGTAGCCTGGTCTAGCTGCGGGTGACCAAGAGCCGCCCCTTTCTTTTCGTAGACCCCACGGAGATCTATCTCGTAAGATTTGGAGAAATCCGTTGTTCGGTATAGAGCTATCCAATTATTGCAGGTTATGTGCCAGTCCGCGATTGAATAAAATGGCCTGTAATAGATGTCCTTCGGCTCGGCGGTCAGTTTTCCACTGCTTCGCACAGCATCGTCGTTCAAAGCGGCAACCGGCATATTACTGCTATTCATATGAAAGCTCGCTTAGTTAGTGACATATAATCCTGGGCCACTAAAACAGAAGATATTGGGCTATCACCGTACCCCACTTTATGATGCGGTCTCTGATCCGCAGATCTAAGGATGTTCTGGCGAGTAATAGCGTTCATTGCGTGAATTTTTCTCTCTTCCACCATGAACCCTTTAACGCCTGGCTTGATTCCTGTATGGATCTTCTTCAGGCTATATAGGGACGCCAGGTAAGCTAGGGAATATCTTTTTTGCTATAAAAAAGGAAGGAAACAGGAGCAATGGTTATTAAAAGCGGCATACGAAGATGAGTAAGATAGCAAAAGTAGCTTGCCAGTCCGCATCAGCCTCTTCCCAGCCAAGAAAAATGAAGGGTACATGTAAAGAATAGGTGGATAGCTTACTAGTATACGATCGCAAAGTATGAGTGGTTATTGCCTGATGTGAATTTGAAATGATTTGGTCGTTGAACTGCGTCTGCCTTGGAGAAGAGTTGGTAGCTGGTGCTCTCCTATGGTATATGGGAACCTCCGGGGATACCCGGCTGACCCAGCGCAGGAAGGAAGATCGCTTGTTGGTCCTTGTGTAGGTTGTTGGAACCTGCCAGCCAGGGCTTTACAGTCCAGGCAAAGGCCTTTAGGCACAACGATGGCTGATCCGAGGATGCGGGGTCTGCACAGGGGTGGTCAACACTAATATGGTTGGGATGAATACGTAATCCTGGAAGGTGGCCAGCGAGATTGGCTTGAGATTCCGTTTGGGGAGATGGATTTCCCAGCGAACCGTAGACCCCTACTTTGTGAAGAGTATCAATGAAGTCCTTTGAAGACCCAGCTAGCGTGTCATGGTGGTGGGTCAATAGATGTGATATTGTCTCCTCTGAGACGTAAGTTCTCAGCTTTAGAAGTGTTTAGATGGAATAATCCAGTATTCCTGCTATCGAAGCACCACTAATGTGTATCTTGAAATGGCACAGAGCGGTAGCGGCTTCTCGGCTCAAGCCAGAGGAAATGCCACCAACTTTACCCTTACTGGATTTTGAGATAAAGTCGAGGATGTAATATTTTTCTGCCAGGCTCAGCTCGATATCGGGGGAAGAGCAGTTGATAGCCATGTTCAATCTGCTACAACAAATTAGGAAGGGAAACGGGGCGCAATGAAGATAGTGAATGGTGTTTGGACAGAAATAATGCACTGTCAGGCATAGTGCTTTCTTCCAGTAAGTACTTTGCTTTTGGGCATGAATGGTATACCCGTAGAAGCGAGGCTGTATATGCCAAGAGAAACCTAAAGGAAATGGAAGAAAGTGCGAATCATGTTCGTGATGTGCGGTAGACTTGTGCAAAGCTACGTCCTCATGGCATCTGGGAGCAGACTTTTATTGGAAGAAAGTACCAGCAGCCACAAACATTGACATATGCGAGGACTTGACGAAACCTACGTGGCATCAATAATAGAATTATACTGGAGGGTGTTCGGCTTTGCGTTTCGCTATCTATAAGATGGTGTTGTTCGCAATCTCGTGGCTCTTTGGTCCAACTTTCCTCGCGATTTCCTGGCATCTGCAACAACATGACTCGTGTGCTATTGGTTTAGACCTTCAACAGCGGTCATTCCTTAAGACAGATTCCAGCATGTGAGGTAGCCCGGATATTCATGGACGCATAGGCCTTCGCGTAACGAATCTGCCGTTAAACTTTGGAATAATACCAACCCTACATTGTGCTTTGTGCCTTTCACGTGTCTATTTTATCACCAGACGATATACTTACAGCATTACAGCGTAGCGGGTACTTCCAGCTAGACACTCTAAATTCCAGAGCGCAATACTTAAGCTGGCTAAGGGGGGGAAGGGGGCTTCAGCTCAGTGTTGCCTGGGATGCAGTCAGCATCACCGGCTAAGCACTTTCTCTCTTGAGAGAGTTTGGCAATGAAGTCGTGTAACAGAAACTGGCGGCCGCATAATTGCGTAGCCTGTTGGAAGTTGGGTTGCATTCTTTTCTTTTGTTTGCTTGGACATGAACGAATGGAGTTCTAGATTCTATAGCACCTATAATGGGCCGAGATACAATGCACTCCAGATCCCATTTGGGAGTAGGGTATGTATGATGAGGATGCCTGACATAGTTACCGTCACATTAGTGAAAATTATATGATCAGTTGCACTTTCATATTATTCACTATCTGAATCTATCTATTTACAAGTGACCAGGGGCGAACATTTGAGAACGGTAGGTGTGAACGTGTTTACCATGGTATGTTATAGCCAGGGTTTACCAGTAGATTGCCTACCCAATAATCGTTAGCACATCCCACTGGGTCAAAAATTACTGATTAGCAATTACTTTGGTGTTGTACTAGATTTCTCGACAGGAGGGACCGTGCCAGCTCATCTGAGTGTAGTTAAGTAGAAACCCTGTTCATAGTCTTTCATAAGCATACGGTCATAAATACTTGGTCTAGAGAAAGTAAAGCCCCAAATAAATGGCGCTTGATCCTAACTAAACAGTGATCAGCCAACTAAGCAGGAATAGGGCAGCAATAATGAGGGAAGTGGCTGCATGTGGTTCAGGGCTCACGTCACATACCACACCACCATATAAGACGCTTCTGTCTGCGTCTTCAATTGCTGTCAAATAACCCATCATATCAATTCCTACATGCGGCTCTATTCTGTTACTGTCTTGGCATGTCAGCTACTCACTACGCTGTCCCTATCTCAGAAGATATATCGATATTCCATACTCTCGAAGAAGCGGGTGAGCTGCAAAAGGCGAACCCTTTCCATGTCTCTACCCCGAGAATAACGGATACTGCGCGAAGAATCCAAACGGGACAGTAGTGGGAATTGCATCTGATGGAGTGTTCAAGGAGTTTAGTAAAAAAGAGGCCGAGTTGGAAGCAAAAAGTGCGTCTGGGGAACTGACAGACGTCGATGCCGGTCGACCAAAGGAATCTTATTGACGTGCTCCAATTCACACAGTGCCATTGTTGGAGCTTAGCCATTTTAATAGGAGTTAGAACTGCGATCATGATACGGTTTTGGTGATGTTACATCCGAGACAATAAATAGCCTTGCCCATTCTAGTCCAGTGATCGAATATACCAAGCCTGTGCTTCTACATTAATACTGTATATCTCAGCTTGCTTTTCGTTCCACAAGCGGAATCAACGCTACCTCTGAATATCATCAAAGCACTGGATGGTACTGTTTGGCCTATACCTCGGGTGAGGTTAACAAAGGGCTAGATGGGCGAATGAAGTCTCTGCATCTTTTCCAGTTTTAATACTGGAAGAAAAAGGAGTTTCCGGAAACGATCTACAAGAAGTGTTTTCAGCAGCGCGGACATCTCTCACATACTGTATGCATTTATGCGGGCATATCTGGCAAATGTGGAATGTATACAGGATGTTATTATTGTGGCTATAATCACTGTTGCATTTAGATGATGTTGGTTATTTGTTCAATATCCCCTCGATCTACAACTTAGACAACTTCATGGATATAACGTAGAGAGGTATTCACTGTCAATGATTACTTAACACTGCGGAAAATTATTATGGCCACCTATTAGGGCTCAGTATACTCAACAAGTGACGCTGGCATGTAAATCCAAAACAAACAACCAACCCGAAATCATCATTCCAAGTATTTGTGTGATTTGAGTCTAGTTCTACCCAATAGCGATTCACTTCGCGATATTGTGTCACGGTTATATTTCAATACAAGCCATGACAGTGACTCTGTCCTCATATGCGGTCATTCTCAGGGGCAAGTCTTAGGAGGATGTCTTTGAGTTCCTCCTACGAACATCTTTGCTGTTAAACCAAATGCTTCTAGGGCGGACATCCAAACAAGGACCGTATCAAATTAAATACACCATAAGCGATAACGACGATGAAATGGTTCTATATACAACTGTGCAAACAATATCTATGAGACGTGGGTATACTTTCTCTAAACATGTACATCTCCCTCTATAATTTGCTCTTCCTTCCAGCCTGGTTGGCTCTCTTCCACATACCGATCCGCCGCTGATGCCCAGCATTGAAATCATCGACCCACTGCTGCTCGAACGGTGGAAGTCTCCGTCCCGGGGCTCCTGCAGCAGGCTCGCCCGCAAGCTGTCGCAGTTGCTCAAAGTAAGCCTCAAAGTCGGGATTTATCATCAAGAACCCTGGTCCATCGCCCTTCTTCGCGATACGGTCCTCTTCCCACTTCCGTTGCTCCGTTAGGGGTGGCAGTTGTGCCTTTCCAGCCAAAACGCGCGCTGCAGCTACAGCTTGCCACTCAAAAACCTTGAATGTCAAACCAGCACCAACCTTCTCAAGTTAGCTATCGTCTTTTAAGTATACGGGGAGCACATACCGCTCCTAAGAACACCAAGGAAGGATCTCGCTGGTGGAACACGTGCAGATAGAGATCCGGTACACGATTGTTCCGAATTGGGACGTCGGGAAGGAATGGCAACGTCCATGTGAAACCGGTACCAAAGATGATATGGTCCACATCCGATACTGAAGTCCCGTCCTCGAAGTGCACTGTCCGATCTCCATTATAGCTAGAGATATGTGATATGGCTGGCCGGCGCTCGATTTGAGGGTGCTTGAACGCTTCGTCTCCGAAGTAAACGTTGTATTTTCCACGCACAACGGCATAAATAGGCCCCTTTACGTGATCCACCAGACTAACGGCGGTGTCTGCGGCGGATACAGAAGCTCCGACGGTAATGACCCTCTGGTGACATATCAGTCAGCTACGCTGTCAATGGTTGGTTTTCTCCACAGAGAATTGCAGGAAAAAGGACATCTTCACCTTGCCCTTGTACCGTCCAGGGCCGCGGTACTGCTTCGTGTGTTCTACGCTGCCCGGGTATCTCTCGGCGAATTCCTTCAATCCTTTGACAGCTGGTACATACGGCACCGCATAATGCCCTGATGCAACCACCAGAGCGTCGAATGTCTCGGTCCACCAATAATCGAAGCCATTTGGTTCACCTGCACGTCGCAAAGTTAAAGTCCATTTGCCGGTTTTGGCATCCTTCTCTGCACGTTCAACAGTGGTGTTGTACTCAACGAGATCTTGATAACCGTTTCTATTCAAGAGGTCTTCGATGTACTGCCTCACCACTGTATGATGACGGAATGGAGTGTCTGGCCCATGAAGACTGACAGACCAGTCCGACCGAACTTCCGGGATGGTCTCTTGCGAGAATGACATGACGGAGGCATCCACATTGGCATGTAAATTTGGATAAACATGAGAGTCAAAATAGCGGTGCTGAGACAATGCAGGAACATGCCGGGGCAGGTTGGAGGGAACTGGAACCGGTCCATCTGCAGTTCTTGCCGCGAGGTTGTCAAAGTCAAGAGGTTCTGGTTTCTCAATCTCTCTTGAGACCCTATCTGCCGTTAACCTCGTTGCCATTGGCTTGAGTCCCTCGGGTATCTGCGTACCAACATCCGCCTGCCTTTTCTTGCCTTTCAAACACGCGGACCACGTCAAAAGACTTTTCCTGGACTAGAGCGTCGACCGCAATGGCACCCGCTGGACCCGTGCCGATGACGGCAACGCTTTTAATTTGCGGCATCTCTCCTGGCGTCGATATACTACAGCTGGGAGAGAGGCTGGTGATGTCTGGCTACCAGGGTTCTTATTTATGAAGGCACTTTTGCGACTTTCGGTGACTGTTCTAGCTCGGCATTCGGTGATTGCCGGCTTCTTATTCGGCTACCGTGATGCAAACACCGAGCCGGATTGCATCAGCACGCACCATTGTTGAGGAGGAACCATGAGCATTTCAGCGGCAATGATTGTTCAGTTGGCTTCTCTCCGCTGGTTTTGACGGCTACTTACCAGAGAAATGTTTTTTACTTGTGTCTTCTCGGAGTCAAGGCATAATATAGAAAGCCTAACCAAACTGGTCCATTCAAGCGTTCCTGAGGCACGCCGCACTGATCAGAAATTTTGTTGTTTCTTACCAAGATAGGGCTAGCGTGTCTCACTGTGCAGATAGCCCATGATTGGACAATGGTTCAGGACTCACGCGGGGCCAAAGGCAGCTCATGCCATTGGGGGTCTAGTTCCACAATAAGGTTCGGCCACTGTCCAGTCATTTGCAAGATGATCTGAGGCCAAGACGCTTTCCAGGCACCATCAGCTTACGGTGGACCTCCGAGACTAAGATTTTAGTTCTCATGCTTATTTCTCTAGGGTCTCACCTGCAGATTAGGCACCTATTTAGATTCCAAACAAGCAACAACCCTTTCAGTCCAGGACCCTCTCCAAAAGTGCCAATAGATTACCGGACTCAAGCGTTACCCTCGGTGTACTCTCTTCTGATTCGTTCGTCGACCCGCCCGAGGGACAAATTAGCACCCTTAATCCAATTAAGCCCTTTGTTCTAGGGTATAAAAAAAACCTAGATCAACACCCACGTCCCCGATCCCTAGGTAGTCTAGTGTCTTTAGGCAGTGACCTAAAGGAAAGTATCCGATTCTAGGGGCCATTGACACATTCCATTAGGTATACCTCTCAGCACTTATTCGCTTTGCCAATGGTCACACAGAACTGCCACGATGGACCTTACACCCACATTCCAACTCTCCACCAGTGACGGATATCCAATCAAACCTGACAGAGGAATGGACGAGTATGAAACCTTCTGGTCGTGAAAGAGGCTTGGCCCTAGTCGTAAACAGGGTTCAGGCTGTCTTAAAGCTTAGCTTGAGCTTCTTCGGGCCAAAGGGCCGAGCCTCGTTAGCGGTTACACGAGGGGGAAATTATTACTTGATTTACTTGAGGAACGCTGCTGCCTTCTGTGCTGATGGGCGCCAAACAAAAACAAAATAATAAAAATAAAAATAAAAAACCAAGAAACCAAGAAACAAAGGGTAATACAGTACCTAAAACACCGCTTACCAAAATGTCCAACCAATCTAGAGTACGTTAGTAATATCACAGTACAAGAGGCACCCAAACGCCCATCGGTGACAAGCCCTGGAAGCGCCCATTGCGTTACGGCTGACGGCCTCACTGCCTCAGTTCTGCAAGATCATATCCCTTTTCTGTTGCTGTGCGATGCCACAAAAAATCACAATTCTACTTACGAACCCACACACACACACAATCCCTTCACTTTTCTTGTGTCATTTCCCACCCCTTACTCTTGACATCAGCCAACCCTTCCTTTGTCTCCGTAAATCAAGAACCGAGTGTGTCAGCCATGTTTTTCTCGCGAGCCCGCCTGCTCGTTCTCTTCTTTCTGGCGGTCTTGCTACTTTTCTTCACCTCGCCATTGGCCACTCAGCTCTACCTTCTCCTCCGATTACCATTCGTCTGGCGAAAATCCGCGGGGAGCTCAATCATCTCCCAGGATCGTGACCACTTCGATGTCACATTTCGGGCCTACAATGGCGAACACTCTTCCCTAGAACCAGAGTACCCGCCATTGATTCCAGCGAAGCTTCACCACGTTCACCTGGGCGGGGCAGAGATTCGACCCGAATGGCTGACAGCGAGAGAGGAATGTCTAAAGCTGCATCCGGAGTGGGAGACGCATGTCTGGAATGATACAACAGCCAATGACTTCGTGCGGGAGAATTTTCCGGAACTCCAAGAGACCTGGGAGGACTACCCATATCTCGTGCAGAAGGTCGATGCGCTGCGGTATATGATTCTGTACAAATATGGGGGTGAGTGAGAATCTTTTTGTACTGCAAGTTCTGGGTGCGAGCGTAGCACGCATGCAGATATGGATGGGAATCATCCTGGTATTGATGGTTTTGGGACAATGCTCATTCTATAGGTGCGATCCTGGACCTCGATCTCGTCTGCAAGCGATCGCTAGAACCGTTGCGCAGATTCGACTTTGTCGCCCCTGCTGCCCACCCAGCCGGCTTCTCAATTGGGATGCTCTTGTCCAGCGCGAATAACACCTTTGTCCGTGACTTGATCTATAACCTACCGCGTTTCAATCGGCGATGGTTACTCCTGCCATACGTGACGGTGATGTTCAGTACGGGGTGCCATTATGCTTCGTAAGTCTTTATTGCCTTGGTTCCTTTCCTTGCCACTCTTATGGAATGCCGGGCTAAGTAGAGGCTGGTGTAGAACGATATACACCACCCAAGCGAACCGAACTTCGCTCCGTATCTTGTCCGGTACCGCCGATCATCCGACGATGCATATGCTGAATGGGTTCGTGGATACGCCGCTCTTCCGACATCTGGGGACATCGTCTTGGCACGCGAACGATGCGCTCTTCGTAAGGATGGTTGAGCGCATTGGGAAACGAGCGTTATGCGGTATCCTCGTCGCGGTCATGGTTGGTGGGTGCCTAATCACTTGGTTAATTGTTGCTGCGCGACGACGTTCTGCGGGCAGAAAGGAAGCGGAGGAGACATCAATGTCGATCTCGAAGCTTTCGGAAAAGGTCGTCTGATATCCGATTTCTAATATTCCCCACCCCACCTTTTATACCTTCTTATTGTCACTTTTTAATTCGTTTACTGTGAGCGACGGACAAACTACATACCATGTACATACAGTACCCAGACATACAACTATGGTATTCCGCATAGGGAGTGTCTAATCAATCCCGATAAAAAATTTTTTATCAATATCCCTACCGTATTGTATACTCCGTCCAACTCTCTGAACCCTAATCATGAGATCTTCCTCAAGTCATTATACCACATATACCGACTAATCACCAAATAAAACACCCGATCAAAGGAATACTGGCTCCCATGCTGACTGAACGCATTTCGCGCCTGGAAATACGTCCCCCATTTACTGACCAAAAGCGCCCTATCTTCGTACGGATCCTGCACCTTAGCACTACTCTTTCCATCCACCACCTTCACCCCATCCTCTTGCGTCGGCCCCGTCAAAAGCGCCCTGAATATCCGCCCTGCAAACGGCACCGAGGTTGGGATCAAATCCGCCAGCCCTGAATACTTGCGCAGCAGAAATTTACTCTGCAACGCATAGGCCGGGGGACTCTGTGGGTTTTTGGAGATATATTTACTACCAAACACAACTCACTGGTTAGCCCATATTCCAGAGCAAGACACCCCAAACAGAAAACAAAAGTGGTGGGGGGAAGATGAAGAAGAGGGAAACACCAACCCAACACCAGCGCTAACCGCGCGATGATTAATATGCCCCGAGATACCCCCGTCATCGAACGTGATGAGCTATCGTCGTCAATAATGGACGCGCAATTGCGAAGAAATAAGTAATGTCAAGATAGGATAAAACCCACCAAATCAACACTCCACTTCTTCACATACTGTGCCACAATCTCCTCAATCAAATCCTCCCTCCACCATCTCTGTGGATTATCCTGCAACTCATAGTGATCCAGATTCACGCATCGCTCGGCTTTAATCCCCAGCGCGGCGCAACTGCGCTGGAGCTCAGCGTGGCGGAGGTCGCCGATGCCTTCGTAGTTGCCTGTTTCCAACATTTACAGTTAGAAATTGTACATTGCGAAACATTGCGAACTTTGAAGAAACAAACCAGAAGAAAGCGCCAGCAAAGCGCGGGTCACCGTCGCATCCTCGCTGCGGTAGAGGATACTGGGGCTGAAGAAGAGGGTCTCGTCGTCCGGGTGCGCGGTGACGAGTAGGATGTTCTTGGCGGTGCGGAATGCGCTGGGGATGAGACGGGGGTCGTGGGCGAGGTGGTAGGCGAGAAGGTGGTAGAGGAAGAGAGGGGCGACGAGGAAGGTTGTTAGGAAGGTGAGGGCGAGGGTTGAGGGTCTTTTCCAGGCTCGCTGGAGTAGGTGGCGGATTAGGTGTAGCATTGGACCATTTGTTTTTGGTTAATTATTTTTTTTTTTTTTTGGTTTTCTTTCTGAGGGGGTCTTTGTTGATGGGTGTTGTTTTGGGGTTGAGAGACGGGGGCTCACTCAGCTGAGGGCGCGCACGTTGGGTGAGGGTGGTTCTAGAGTGGATGATGGATGGAATGCTGACTGACTCGCTGGCTGACAGGGATTCTATACGGTATTATTGAGCTAGTCGTGCAGGGTTTTGGCAGAGTTACATAATGGAGGTGCTTTTGTTAAGTTGTTTATTTTTCTGCCTAATTTTGGGTTGGCAAGTTGGCTAGGTTGGTCTCTAAATAAGGGTCCCTTTTTATTTTTATTTTTTCGATTATTTATTGGCTTTTTTTTAAGGTTAGTGTATAGTGCACCATACTAAGGACTTCGTGCTGTGTATGTCTTAGATACTTTCCATGGTATAGAGTAATTGATCACTACACAATTTAGCTGTAGGTAATAGCAGCTGTAGTGCAAAATAAAACTGAAAAGAAAAAGAAACTTAACTGCTAAACTCTTTTATGATATCCCTAGTTAGATGATGACCTTACTCTCTGGATAATATGTTTGGTGTAGTAAGCCTATGCTCACAAATATATATTTCCTATTTGTCTCGGTGATATGTCTAGAATATGGAAAGGAATTCTTGATAGAGGAATCGGCGTTTGGTTCAATTGACTTATCTGCCTGAAGGACTATCTAGAAAACTGGAAAATCGCTCTACTATATAGACTGCTATACAAAGAGAATACGGCCTCTTTGAATCTAGTCTCATGATCATATCCTCATGCAAATGGCCGATAAAGAAATCGCTAAGTATAGCAGATAAAGGGCTTGCATACAATGAAGGGCTTTCAACAATATGTACCCCTACGCCAATACAACTTCTCATTCACTATTAGACTAAGTTGGAAGAAGAGTTGGTATAACATATTCTATCTAATACAGAATAGACTCTTCTATATTATAAACGGCACCTCAACTAAGAAATCCTCCCCCCCCCAAAAAAAGGATTCCATCCATGCTAGCTTCTTATCAACCACGCTGCGCAACATACAATTTTACGCCCTGAGCTATCAACTCGTGGAAATGGAACGGATGTAAAACAAGTAGCTTATAATGCTCGCTAGGTATCCCAAGTCCAGAATTTGGATTCAAACGACTTTGATCGACTCATTTGTACTCTACATGTCTCAACCACTCCTACACGATCACCGACTGGCGGTTGGTCGAACCTTATACCTTGATACCAAACAGGAGTAAGGTAGTGCTCGTGCAATGAGAGCATCATGTACACCAATGCGTCCTTCCAGGGTGAGCCAACATTATAACTATTTACTACAGTAGCATTTCTGAAGTGGTTATAGGCTAATTCAGGTAATTCGAGAATTGCATATGCTTGAATGTTCAACGCAAAATGGCATAATCAACGACTGCCGGGCGATAAAACTAGGAAGGGCCTTTAAATGCCTTTAAAAGTCTGTTCTCTGAGGCAACCATTATTCAATCTGGGTGATCCAATATAGCTAGATACATACTGCGCGACATTCTCATCAGTCCGCTAGACCTTTTGAAATGGGACTCTCTAGGGAATCGGACAAGAGATCCTGGGAGTTATTCACCGCAGGACCTTTTTCATGGCTTGAAAAGCGACATTTCACGCCGTTCGATAAATGTTGAGGTGGCAGAGTCCCAGGGAGACAACGATGATCGAGCACTGATTTGTTGAAACTGGATTGGCAACTAGGTCACTGGTTCAATATCGCAGAAATAATATTCCCTCATGCAAGTATATTTGTTCGCCGGGGTCATACGCTCATTCTCACACCAAGGAAGATTGGCTAGCACCTCATATTTCAAAGTAAATTAAAGGGGAAGAAGACACGGCTCATCCGGCGAATTGACAGTTTCGCTGGCTCTGAAAAGTCCAATCACTGCGCTATTAGGTGCAGACGGTATATTGATGAAGCATTTTCAGAAACTGAGGCAAGGGACAGGAATGTCGCAATAGGAGGTTCCTTGTGACGAGACCTGTCCTGACTGCGAGGGGGATTGTTTAAAACACCTCAGCGCCTGCGGGATAGTTGGGGAAAGATGCTTCGTGAAGCCGCGTAATCACCAATCTATCTCAAATACCAGCCGCACACCGGGAGAAGTTGCTGGCCCGAGCTTTCCCCGAGTGGCGGAGGAGAAGACTCCTAGTAAGTCAATGGTGTTGCAGCTACCGGTTGCCACAATTCCAGTATTGACCCTTTACACTATGAGTTCCATCAGAGCAACTGCATCTTGAGATACTTCGCGGGAGTGCCGTTCTAAGGAGGCACTCGTACTATGAAGCCGTCTAAAAGTCTACTACGAAGGATGACATCAGATCACGACCTTGTTGGGTCTATTGATCGGCGATACGAATTCCCACTAGAACCATTCAATGGATGCAAGCCGTTAAGACCTCGGTTAGTCGTTGGACCTTTTTTGTGGTCAATTTATTGGGAGACATACTCTTTTCGGAGAGGAAAGCGAAACAGTGAGCCCTACCCATAGAATATGCTGACTGGTTACTCCCTGGAAGAATGTTAAATTAGAGTCTGCTGGGTGACTCAGAATGTCTAGCATGAAAAACTCTACCCCGTATATGCTTATTCGGCAACTGACTCCACATCAGCAGGCAAAGTATGCCAACTTACCGAATGCCCTCTGAGGGAGCCAGCGTGTCAGACACATATAGCGTTATGACAGTGTAGCCAAGGAGTTAGAGTACCTGTTCCTCCGGGCTGAAGTCTTCGTGCTAAACGCTCTTAAACTTCCGAGCTCCACCTTCAACCGGCAACGGATCGCTTATATGGATCATTTTGGTTGGCCGATCCTTACTATTCTCTGCAATTAGTCCGAAACGGCCATGACTTCAGCTTTGGGCCATCAAATTTTGACCTCTGAGTCCAGGCCTCAGGAGCAAAAATTGGGCTGAACTATTGCCATGCTGTTTGGTGCTTGCGATCCGGAGTAGAATTGAAGAGACTTGGCAGAGGCTTGAGCGGATCTGATAAAGTGTTAGCAGAACATTTCTAATGGATAGTTATTTTAAGTAGTGGTGGAAAGTTAATTCAATTGATTTGTTTCATACTAGTAGTGGAGACTAGTAGCTGACGACGACAACTATGACTTATCCTCGATCGTGCGACTTTGATGGCGCTTATTTGTGATCGAGATACTTTGCACCGAAAGCTCTTCACAGAAGTTGTCGGACCCATCATACCAGTCTAGGGCTGGGCATTGAATCTATCACGTAATTAGTGAAGCCGTGACAGGATGTTATGGAAAAGGGTTCATACTTTCTACAGAAGGAGAGAAGAGATGGGAGGGCTCACGTACTGGTAGGACTGAATCTCAGAACAGAGTTACTACTAGTTCATAGGCAATGAACCAGTAAATCCATGTTGCTCCACAAGGCTACATGTACCGAACGAAGGCCACTAAGTTCTCGGTACCGGCATTGGAAGCAATCTATTTTGGCCAAATAAGGTAGAGAACTGAGTCAATCCAGACTGACAGGCGATTGGAGGAAAACCGGGACCAACCTCAGGCACAAATCTTGTCCGTGCGTGATTTTTCCGCATCGCTGTTCTTTCCCGTTTTAGATCTGCTCAATAATCTACCTCCGACTTCTAAACTCCATAACTCCCAACTCACATACTCACTACCCAATCCTACCCCATCGATCCAGCCAGTTTGACTCCATACGCGCTCTGACCTTCCAATGACCGTCGCGGAAGCATCTCCCGACCATTTCTTGGCCAGAACATTCTATTTCACGGGTATGATGTTGGATTTCCTTGAGTCTGGTCGAGATCTAGCGAGAAGCTGCCGTCGGCCTTCCAGCCACATTGGTCCAGCGACTGCTTCAGGACGGAGCCATTGATCGTCGGGACTACGTACTCTTAGTTTGGATAAACTTCGGTTGCCAGTGCCAAGAGGTTCGACAGTACCGACTTCGCACCACATGGTCTGACGCGGACCTCCTTGACATGAGTGACTTCAGCTGCTCTGGCGCGGTCCCACACACCTATCTGGGGTTCAAACAGAAGTTGTCTTAAATTTAGGTAGGTTGCACCAATCATAACAGGATTGGCCTTGTGGTTATTGGCATGTCGATCGGAGACACTCACTTGCGTGACCAATGTTATTAGACACTGATTATCTCCTTGTGGGTCTACTCTCCATAGACACAACGACCTTCGTCTCAAGTCCCTCGAGAGGAAGCGTTTGAACCTTAGATTCGAATTTCAGGACGGTCGGCTCAGTGCAGGGGGCGGCGCTCGATGGTTCCGAGTGGTTGGAAAGATCACGTCAAGGGATGAGACCTAGATGTCGATGTTTGGTAAGATGGTGTGCGATTTCATCATAATCACCCTCATTAATGAGGCCCTGTAGGGTCTTTTACAAGGTATACTCATCGGGGGCCACGGGGCATAATCCCATGCCTTGTTCCAACGTCGGCTAGATTGTGAGAACTTGCAATTTCACATTCTAGACAGCCATTGGACACGGAGTTCACTTTAGGGCTACAGGCAATCTACCCGGAAGCGCCGCTAGGCCGTGGAGAAGAAGCCCCCGTTCAGGGAATGATACTCAACTTGAGTCTGAGGCAGTTCCACGATGTCCCACATCATATTATTAAGTTTGGTATCCATGGAAGAGAACCCCTACCGTCTAAACTTGCGATCTACCCTTCAACTTTGATAAGGGCCTCCTGGTTTACATGCATTCATTGTTTGATCAGCTCTGTTAATCTATCGCCAACCCCCTGACATCCGAGATCTATAAAGACCTCCCATCTTCCCATGGACTTCTACTTCTCCTCAGGATCAACCTCAACTTTCTCTTCAAGTGAATCTGGCATTCATTACAAACATTCCTTTTCAATAACTTTTACGTGAGACCTTACCCTCTTTATTTAAACAATCTTTTCAAAATGAAGTTCGCCAACGCCGCTGCTCTAGGCCTTGTGGGCTGTGCCCTTGCCTTGCCTAAGCCTATCGACAAGCAGAGCCAGTCTCTCACCAACCTGCCATCTGGCTTCCCCATTCCATCCGGCACTCCGGCTGAGGGCCAGGGCGAGGAGGGAGGTTTCCCTTTCCCTACCGACTTCCCAGCTCCGTCTGGCTCTGGAGGTTTCCCTGCCCCATCTGGTGGAGCTGGCTTCCCTGTTCCTTCCGGCGGCGCAGGATTCCCCGCTCCTAGCGGACTGCCTGACTTCCCTTCTTTTGGACAGGCGTTCCAGAAGCGTCAGCTGGGAGATCGTCCATTCCCTACCGGCGGTCCTGCTCCTTCCGGTATTCCTTTCGGGTTCCCCTCCGACCTGCCAATTCCTTCCGGAGTGCCTTCTGGCGGCTTCCAGGGACCGATCCCCACCGATCTTCCCAGCTCATCCGAGTTTTCCTTCGAGAAGCGTCAATTCGAGCAGGAGGAAGGCGAAGAGGACAGCGACGAGTCCCTCCCCACCCCCACGGGGGCTCCCGACTCCTCCTCTAGCGGAGAGCCCGAGTTCCCTTCTCCCTCCGGGGGTGCTTTCCCTAGCGGAGGCCCCGATTTCCCCGCTCCTTCCGGCAGCGGATTCCCTCGACCCAGCGGACGCCCTGGCTCCTCTGGCGGCCGTGGCGAGGGTCATGGTAACCACGGTGGCCACGGAAGCCACGGTGGTCACGGCTCTAAGCCAACTGGAACCTTCCCCAAGCCCAGCGACAGCTTCCCCTCCGGTGGCCCTCGCCCGACTGGTACCGGCTCCTTCCCCGCTCCTACCGGATTCGGCGCTTCTTTCTCCGGCTAAATGACTCTCCTCGAGGCGGTTACAGATGTCGATTGACATCGACCATCGACAACTAACGGGCAAATATGAGAGAAGGCTGATGATAGTTGTGGGAGAGCGTGGAGCGATGGATACCCAAGAGATATGGGGTACGTGTATGTAGGATATTCAATGAAAAGATGTAGTTGATCGCTGGACTGTATAATTTCGCATTTCGTAAGATGCATCGGTTACCTCAAACTACAAGTTGATATAATCATAAATTGCCCAAGTAACACTCCGTACATAACCGAGTCTAAACACCCCACTAAAGCCACGCAGAGCAATTCGACAACCCATGTTTGATACCTCTCAAGTAACAGCCCTAGACAAAGTACACGGTCTCCGAGAGCTATTCTGGTGCTAAACTTTTGGTCCAAGGTCGGATCTCGAGTACAATTACCTAGACTTCGTTCGTATTCGGTGTCGGGGAATGAGTTTCAAGGTGGCGCCAATAGAGACAATGAGATAGACGTATTCAGGCGAGGGAGGATTACAAGGGAGAGCTGTACAACATGTTCTTGTCCCCCCTCTGGTTCATGTCGCACGGGCTCTGTACTGGTACGACCGCGAACCTATTTACTCTTCTACGGGTAATGAGTCTCGGTGGGGTAGTAGTGATCTATAGTTAGGGCTCGACTGAATCAAGGTACCCGCCCGAGTAATTGTTGAAGGCATTTCGGCACTATGACATGAGAGATTGTATTGAGATAAGAATCACTTGAACTCACATGACAAGCATTTCCCATTATGACTCGAGACGGAGATAATATTATTCAACGACCATAATATTTCAATTTGACGGTCGCCTCTACAACAGCAAACATTACAACCAAGCCCAGCCGAACAAAACATAGACTACGTGAACACGTCCGTCGCATATCTCTCCTCAGTCTTCAAGTTATCCAGATCTCTCTCGGCAGCTGCATCTTCATCCTCATCAGGGTTATCTTCTCCAGTCTCCCGACGACATTCGCGTCGTCTCTCAACAAACATATTTTTAAACGCCTGCCGGACACCATACCCAACGCTCATCCCACCACAAACATAGACCCGCGCCCCTTGATCAACAAGCCCAAGTAGCTCATGACGTTCCTCAAACATAAGGTCTTGAATGTGGCATCCCGGAGAACCATCAGAGGGCCGACTATAGGCCCACCTGACCTCGACGGCACCCTGACAAGCCCACTCGTTCAGTTCAGAGGCGTGGATATCATCCTTGCCTTTTGTTCGGCAACCGATGTATAAAATAGCCCTTGCCATTTTGCCTATTTCTGGATTGTCGTTTTCGGAAGGTAGTTCGGCGCGTCGTCCGCGTATCATCTCCGCGCGGTCCATGATGAAACCACGGAAGGGGGCAAGGCCACTTCCGGCGCATGCCATTATCATTGGTGTTTCTTTGTTTAAGGGGGGCTTGAAGCTTCTGTTGTTCGATGCACGAACGCAGATTTGGGCATGGTCACCAGGTTGGAGTTCAGACAGGTATGTAGATGCTAGGCCGGCGAATTCCGTTGATGAAGAGAACGAATTCAATACTGAAAAGGTGATGGAGCATTCGGACGGATCGACTAATGGTGACGAGGATATTGAGTATTGACGCACCCGCATCGGTGGCAGCATTGCGAGAAAGTTGCTCAGAGGTAAATTAATCGAAGGATAGCGTGTGAGGATACCAAGAAGGCTTAGTCGTGTATTGATAACTTCTTGGGTGAAGCGCCTAGGGTTGGAGGCGAGTGACCGTAGCTCTACTTGAGCATCTGTATCTGAAGTAGCTGCCTCTGCAATGGAGGTCAAATCCCGCTTGGATGCTGGCTGTGATAATTCCACGTATGATGAAAAGAGCTCGAAGGCGGAGATTGGCGTCTCTAGTGGCATGTGCGTTGAGTCATCCGAGGTTTGCAATGGTTTCCAGACAGTAAGTATTGAATCCGATGATAGATTGAAGCGACGGATTGCCTCACGAACCACATGGGCAGGATTAGTAGGTAGTACATTGAGGTAATCTCCACACTGGTAGCCCATGTCTGATGGGAGCTTGAATCGTAAGATCCTCTTTTCTGGGAACCCAGGTCCTGTGAGTAATTTGTTTTCGATCACATAACTTTCTTTTACCTGGAGACCTAACATAGAAGCTCGCATACTCGAACCAACGTCGACCTGCAAGGTAGACTCAGAATGTTTGTCTCTTTCTGCTAAAGTATGCCCGAAGATCAAATTGACCGCGGGCCATAATACGGATTCACCCCAGGCATCAAAGTCGGAGAACATGTCTGAAGTGGCTGCATCCGCCACACCTATGTCACATAAGCGGCTTCCTCCATTCCTCTCTACAAGTTCATTGATAGCTTTTGGAATACGAAGAAATGTGGCTGACCAGTCGCCTGATAAACAAGACGGTTAGCGAGTTCATAACCAGAGAACCATGAATGGACATCCAAAAAAGGAGGATAGATAGGTGCCTGCAACTCACGATGCCCACAACCAAAAACAGCATATTTAACTTGGCCTAGCTCAGTTCCCTTCAGTCCGTTGAGCCATTCGAAAAAGTGCGCGGCGTTGTCGGGAGGTTGTCCCTCATACGAGGCGGTGATAAAGACGACAGGGTCACCTTCAGGGACATTATCCATAGCCGAGTCCAAGCTTTTAACCACAGCTGAGAAGCCGCATCCAAAAGCATCCTTTGCTAGCCTTCGAGCCAGTACCTCGCAAGTGCCAGTATTGCTGCCAAAGAAGATATACATGGGCTTTGCGTGAGACCGCAAAGCTGTGTTGCTATGCTGTCTGTTAGATGCCTGAGGGCCTTCAGCAGAAGAATCGCCATTACTGTTCAGGAAGCTCGCGAGCTTGGACGCATCTAAACCCTTTCGAAGGGTTGCCTTCATGTGGAAGCCGTCAGGCTTTATTGTGAGTGTCCGTTTGACTCGAAGGTCATAGCTAGGGTTGTCCATCTGGAAATTAAAATTCTGCAGTAACATCGCCACCACAAGCAGCATTTCTTGCCAGGCAAAAGGACGGCCAATACATCCTCTAATCCCATTACCGAATGGCTTCCACGCATTCCGAGGGAGGTTCTCAAAACTGCTGTCCAACATCCTCTCAGGCTTGAACTCATCCGCATCTTCACCGTAGACCTTCGGATCCCGGTGCAATTTACCCAAGATGATTATTATTGGCTCGGTCTTTTTCAAGGCATACTTACCGTTTCCTAGAGTTACTGGGTTCTCGTTGTTTTTGGTAGGGTGGGGATGGAATGCGATCAAAGGGGCTGGTGCCTGGAGGCGCAGAGTCTCTCTTAGGGAGGCTGCAAGATAGGGTAATTTCGCCAGATCCTCTACGTTGATCTTCTGTCGGCCGATTACCTTGTCGACTTCTTCCTGGGCTCTCTTGTATGCAGACGGGTTCTTAAGCAGATAGTAGAACAAAAACGACAGCGTACCAGACGTCGTTTCGTGGCCTAATTTGAAAAGTCAGTCACAGAAGCAATAAACGCCAGTGTTTCCCTACCAGCAATCAAGAATGTCATCATGTTGTTCACGATCGAGTCGTCACTGAGACCCTGCCCAGTCAGAGGGTCTCGCCCAAGAATGAGCGCATTAAGAAGATCAATTTTATCTTCTGGGTTGTTTCTGCGCGCATCGACTATCTCCTGAGATAACTTCCGCAAAAAGTCGATATCACTCCAGTACTTTTTATTTTCCCTCGTAGGGAGGTTATTAAGGATCATCGGACGGAAAGCTCTATCGACAGACCCTTGTAGCAGCGTACCCATCGCTTTGATAAAAGGGTGTAATTCTTCACTATAGAACGAATTAAACCGGACACCCATAGAGCAAAGTGCAATTGTGTCCAGTGTTAAGCGAGTAAAGTCATCAGTGACTATGATAGCGGTATCAGGCCCCTGTCGTGCCCATTTCAGGGCAATTTGGCTTGCGATGTCGTACATATCTAAATCCTGTCAACAATCCAATCAATACGCTCAGTGCAAGCAAGGAACATAACAAACCATCGTACATGGATCGAATCACCAACGGTCCAAACGCTGGAATTAGGACACGGTGTGCAATTTCCCAATTCTCCTCACCAGGATAGTCCGCAGTAAACAGACCATCATGGACGCCATTCCGGATTTCCCTCAAGCCGGCGGTAACTACCTTTGTGAATCGTTCCTCGTCGCAGATTTCATCCACAAGGTCGTGAGTACTAAGAAACACCCTCGTTCCTCCAATGAGATTCAGCCGAAATACTGGGCCTTATCAAGGATATGTTAGCGGGCACCTAGAGGAATACGTAGTACTAAGCAAATAGAACGGAACTCCGAAAGGGGCGGCAACGAAGGTGCTGCGAGGAAGATTACCATAGGTCTCTGCAAGCCGGTGAAAGCTCTGTTCTGGCGCCTCTGGGTCGACGTCGAGTATATTTCCCAGTAGAGGGACTCCTTTGGGCCCGGGAATTGGGATGTCGCCCGTGTTATCCATAGCAAGTCTAGGGTATATCACCTGCTCAGTCTTAGGCACGATGACTCGGAAGCGCCAGTGAGATAGGTATCTCAAATCTGTGCGAGAGAATGCTGATGACTGGGCCTCAGATCAGGCGCATAAGCAGGAAAACACTCCGCGATTGTCGAGAAATAGATAAATGCGCATTCATGGGACTAGGAGAAGAAACAAATAGTTCTGCCAAGCACCAAAGTTGGACTGTTAAGCAATTCTTTGCGACAATCGTTCATTTGCTGTTGGATCGCTAGCAAGATATAAGCCTCCTCCTAGCTATTAGTAAAGCAAGCTATCGGCGATCGCCTTTTCCTTTGCTTTTGGCGGGCCATGCACTTTATCAAATATTTATGAGCAGCATTAAGGGAGCACAAGGGATCTGCATTGGCCACGGGAAGAAGCAGTAGTACGTATAAGAGACCTCTAACCCCTGCATGAGTGAAGTACATCCGGAGACTCTCTCGAATTTGATCCGAAGAGCATTGGTGCCCTGAGTTGTTGAAGGGTTGTTATTTGTTGCACAAGCATTGATTTATCCCTTCGTTTCTCTCACCGGTAAGCACACATGTTTCGCAACCGTTCATACATTCCAGAATCAATTTGCTATATTTAGTTAGCTAATTGGCTGTTCTCCATAGGCGTGCTTTGCCGAATTGTATCCCATCACGCGGGTGTCTCAATTAGGATTAAATGTGCTTCATCGGTCTACGTTTCTCGATCTCCACAGAAGTATTGGTCGGCTTGATACATGACGAGCGGAGCCATGATACTCCGCTATTGTCCGTATCCATCTCTAGTCTTGCGCCCTTTCGGAAGTGAATGCATTCCCTATCGATAAAGAGTGGGCATGCCAAAGGTTCTCCTTGTCAGCTATGCGACATGGTTCTGCATGGTATTCCGGGGGTGATAATAAGTCAGGGTGACATTGATTTGGCATGAGTTAAGACTTCGGATATAGACTAGACTTCCAACCCGCGAACGAGATGAAACCCGTGTCAAAGAAATAAAGATTATCGTCAATAGATGTGTGAAGGTGCGCTCGGTGGTCGTCATAAGAAGCCGAACGGTAGTGGAAATAATATTGTCATCCTTCGGCTCCTTTACTGCGAAGCCGAGGGGTAAAAGTTTCCATTGCCGGCATCTCGGTAGAAGTCTGCGTCATGGAGTAGTGCCGCACTTCCGGACGATGCAATATAATATGAGTTGATGGCTTTGGCAACATGACTTCGCATAAGTAAAATTCCCATAATTTTCATCAATGAGCCGACTTCTAAACTCATGCAAACATATAACCAGAAGAGCTGCAAACTCGAATATCATGACCTCGACCAACACTTTCAGTACTAATCCAGCAGGATCGCCTGCTATTGATCGGACATCCTTTTCCGCTCGAGACACGGTGGAATATATATGGAAAACCCTAGGTTTGCCCAAGGAATCTCTCCAGTCCCTGCAAATTAGTGGGAATGGACTCGGCCTCCCATCATCATTCAAGATAGCCGACCTGGCCCAAGCATCGATAAGTCTTTCAGCGTTGCTTGCAGCTCAAATACACGCCCTCCGGAACTCCATCCTCACCCCAGTGGTGGCAGTCTCTCGACAGCATGCTGTGATCGAGTTCAAGTCGGAGAGGCTGTATTCATTCCCTGGCCAATCATCATTACCTGACACATGGGGTCCTCTAAGTGGCTTGCACAAATCCTTTGATGGATATGTGCGCGTACATGACTCCTTTCCCGACCATCACAACAGCACAAAGGCACTCCTAGGATGCTCACCAGATGCCGGTCGCGCCGAAGTTGCATCTAAAATCACGTCCTGGCGCTCAGTAGACCTCGAGTCTGCCGCATTTGAGGCCAACAGTGTGATTTCTGCTCTTCGCAGTTACTCGGAATGGGACGCCCTCCCGCAGGCACGCGCTATTTCCGACTTCCCTATTCTTCTCCGTAAGATCGGAGATGCGCCAGTTGGCCTTCCTCAAGGAATGCGTGCAGCGAATGCTGATAAATCTCTGCGGGGACTTCGAGTCCTTGAATTCTCTCGTGTCATTGCCGCTCCGTTGTCCGGGAGAACATTGGCAGCTCATGGTGCTGACGTTCTCTGGGTAACGAGCCCGAATCTTCCTGACCTTCCGGTTCTGGATCGTGACCTTGGTCGCGGCAAAAGGACAATACAACTCGACTTGCTAACGAAGGAGGGCAACGAAGAGCTCGTCCGGCTCCTTGAGGACGCTCACGCCGTCATTCAAGGATATAGACCTGGTAGTCTTGCTTCCCGGGGTCTCTCGCCTGACATCCTTGCTCAGCGGTTCTCTCATCGCGGCATCATTTGTGCCAACCTGTCTGCCTACGGCCCTGTCGGTCCTTGGTCTGACAAACGTGGTTTCGACTCACTGGTGCAAACATGCTCCGGCATGAATGTATCAGAGGCAGAGCATTATGGTGCTGGTGAACCTGCGCGACCAATGCCGTGCCAAGCTCTAGATCATGCTGCAGGCTACTTCCTCGCATCAGGTATTGAAACTGCTTTGTATAAGCAGGCTACGGAGGGTGGATCATGGGAGGTCAATGTTTCCCTTGCTGGGGTTATGAAATATCTGCGGTCGCTAGGGCAATTCAGTGGCAAAGACGGCTTCCAGGCGCAGGACTATAAGTGCACGGCCGATGTTCCCCCGGAGTATTTAGAAACGAGATCAACAGGGTTTGGTGAAATGACTGCTGTTCGTCCTTCTGCTTCAATCCAAGGTGTTGAAATTGGATGGGACATCATGCCCAAGCCCTTAGGTTCGGACGAGAAGAAGTGGCTATGAGCGTCTGGGTATGTGTCCAAGTTAGCCTGTCCGTCTTGTAACCTTTTTTCTGCCTTGTTACCCGGGCCGTCTTCCCTTAAGTTCTTGTAGGCGTTCCAAGGAATTCTCCACTCCTTGAGGTCTATACTTTTTGTGTATATATAACGGTCATTCTGTTTATTCCACGGGTTGATGTTCCGGTAAAAACTCAAGCCTTGCTCTAGAGAACGCAAATCGAATTCTGGGTTCCAAAAGTGAAATGGCATCGCACACGATGGTTTTCTAAATAACGGTGAGTTTGAAAGCCAGGTACTATGTGCCGAAAACTGAAGGAAAAGATGGGAAGGTTGCCAAAGGCTGTAGAAGTGGATATACACGGTCGATTGGTATATACAATCAAAGAAAGTCTCCAGTTGCAAATCACAACAATACAAAAAAGTTAGTAATGGTATATATAGACATA
Organism: Aspergillus hancockii; assembly: GCA_001696595.2. Taxonomy (NCBI): domain Eukaryota; kingdom Fungi; phylum Ascomycota; class Eurotiomycetes; order Eurotiales; family Aspergillaceae; genus Aspergillus; species Aspergillus hancockii. The sequence continues at coordinate 25,725 of MBFL02000072.1, forward strand.
AAATTGAAGGTAATGGGAAAAGGATTGTGAGGCAAATCATGAGCCCAATATGCTCTACCAAAGCGACGCCAAAACCCCAAGAGACTGAAAACCAACCCACGCAACTTTGGCCAGCAAAGCCGGCGCGAGATTATTTCGCTCGGTCTCTGCTGCAACGTGCACAAGGGAGCAGCAAGGCAGTTCCTCCGGCAGGTAGAGCGGCAGAAATCTCCGAAAACATCCTTTGTTTCGTTTCCATCATCAACGCAGGGACCACGTAGTCGTATCCCGAGGTGTCTCTGACGATGGACTGGCTAGTTCACCGGCCTATAGCCTTTATTTCCCCATTCACTTGCTTTCCAGGTAGTTTGAAGGTTGTTCATCTCTGTCCGTTCATTGTTCCACTTGGCGTCGTCTAGGGCGTATTCGAGACGACCCTTCTTGCGCTGTTGGATCATGTAAAATGCGCCTCCAGCGATGATAAGAACTCCAGCAGCTGCAGCGCCGCAGTAAACGCCGGTTTTAGCCGCAGTAGGCAGGTCAGACCATTTCTCTGACAAAGATTTCTCCGGCACCTTGTTCAGCTGCTCTACGGTAGTGGAATTGCCCCTAAATCGTCGAATTAGTATCATGCGCCTCATTTCCGCCTTTGTATCCTTTTATATGAATTGGCTTACTGGACGACATCGATGCTTTCCCACGAACCAGAATGATCCGTGTAGTTATATTCTTTGCCGGTGTGGAAGTCGTGCACACGCACGTTCTTCACCACCATGGTGTAAGGGCCAGCGTCATAGTCGACCGGACCACCAGCCCACTCAATCGTTCCCTGTCTGTTGCCAGAATCACCAGCAGGCCAGACACCGAAACGAACGTTGCTGGGGGTTTGCGGGTAGTTCTTGCCATCGACTGCATCTTCATACTTCAATGTCCGGGCTAAATTGCCATCAATCCACCATTCCAGCTTCTCTTTCGTCCAATAGGTAGTGTAATTGTGAAATTCCGTATCCGCATTAGGCACATAGTGATTGCCACCGCGGCCGAACGACGTGTCATTGCCTTTACCAAAGTAGTTTGACTGCACTTCCGAGGTGTTGTACCCAATCCACTCCCAATCGATCTCGTCTCGGTCGGCTGACTGAAGCACCACACTGCTGACGATGCCGCCACCCTTGGCCATCTTGACATGGGACTCGACGATACCGAAGAAGATAAAGAAGTTCGACTGCATGGTGGGGGATTGCAATTTTTTCTTGATGGAGAATTCCGCTCCATTCTCAGTCCAGTCAATCTCGCCGTTCGTAATGTTCCAAATCTTATCATCCATGGTCTGGTTAAAGACCCAAGAGTGGTTGGTACCCAGAGCTGCTGCTGGGGGGCAAGTACTATTGAGAGGATCACAGTTGGTGAACGTCTGGGCCGTCACGGCACACACAATGCCTAGCAACAGGGCCAATGTGTGAAAGAGCGACATGGTGGAAACGCACGGTTGGACTTCTAGTCCCCTCCCGTTCGAGTTGTCGGTGGATGTTGTTATATATACCAGAGTGGAACACTCAAACGTTACACCCCGGATTCGGGTTGACGATGTGTTTCGGTCCAGATAAGGAGGGAAAGGGGGCGCACGATGCCGCAAACAATCGATTTACTTCAAACAACAACCAAAAGAGTGATGGTTTCCGGTAGTAAGGAATGGAAGTGCGACCAAATCGCACGAGGAGAGTTGATGTCCACCCGAGGGAAAGGATTGAAAGAGAAGGATGAACGGGGATAGACCTGGAGGGGAAACGACAGGAGGGAGAGAGAACGATCATGGCGGCGATTTCCATTGCTTTAATTAACCCGGGTAATTAGTATTAGCGTTGTTTTATTTTTTATTTTTCCCTCTCTTTGTTGTTGGCACACTGGCCAAGCTGTGAGTCTGTTTCCATTTTTTTACCCTTTCCTTCTGCAGTGATACCACTAGTTTTTCTGGTTCCAGCGGTTTAAGGGGTAGGTTTTCAAAGTCTCCAAAACCGGGCATCTATCGGTCTTGGTTCCCACAAGCTAATGCCGAGTGTGGCTAGTTCCCCCAGTCACCTAACCTCTTCCAGTAAGTAGCTTGAGGCCCCTGTCCTTCGAGCTAGCCGGAGCGGGACTAGCCCAACGCCGGCCCTGAAAAGGTCAAACAGATCTGGGGCCAACACCGCCAATCACACCGGTTCTGCAGGGGTCATGATAAGGTCTTTGGAAGTTTTTGATCTGGAAAACCCACGGAAACGCACTACAAGGGCGGTGCTAGTACTCTGTACAGCTTGAGAGAACCCCCCCTTTATCATGGAGAATGGCTATCATTTATGTGATACGCGGGGAACAGTGGGTGAACATGTCAGATTGTAGAGGTTAGAGAACAACAAAAGCGATCCATAAACCGTTCCCTAGTTCATACAAATAGATAGTTACTGTGTACATGAAATACTCTTTCAAACCCCTCTCTGGACCTGAACCACAACAAATGAGAATGCAGCGGATGGGATTCGGTAAGTGAAACTAGCCTCGGTGCCGCCAACAAAGGATCCATCTCGGCCATGCAATTTACAAGACTCCCGGGCGACACCATAGGCACGTCAATTATGATTCTCCAGCGGTGAGTGGCTCCGGTGGCAATGTGCCGGTAAAGATTTTTTGACGCCCCGGGCGAACGAACTTATAATTAGAAGGGGGTCTTAGGTGAAGCACTAAACACACTCGGCATGATTTGCACATACATACAGTACATGAATACAGTACAGTGCAGTGCAAATGAAACAATTTGAGACACCTCCCACAACAATGTTATTATAGATGTAAGGTTCATATAAATTCCTTGCCTTGGTTTTACCAGTACATAGATCCTTGAATCATGCAGCATCTGCACGATGTCACACTGCATCTGATGTGCTGTGCTTCAGAGTAAAACACGGGCCCCCCTGTTCTTTGTAATAAAGATTAATTAAACAAAGAATTAAATCCCCGTAAATACAGGTTCATCTTCGTGGCTACCCCCATCAGTAAGGAGGGTATTAGGCAGATATCTTTGTGAGTCGTGACAGTCGTATCGTTCGTTTGTTCATTTACATGACAGCATCCACCCATAGGCCTTAGCACCTAACATCCAACACTAAGCCCAAAACAAAGGAGATAGTATCCTCAAAGCGTCAACGTTTTCATAACCACATTTCAAAGCATTTCAACTAAGATAGACCTTCGCCGGTCTTCTCACACTCGGTTTCTCGACATACTCATAATATGATGGACTCCGTCGACGTCGGTGTCGGTGTCGAGTCTCGTATCCGCCGCCGCTATGGCTGCTATACCCATAATCGGGTTCTCCGCCTCCCTGGGCGCCGGGCAATGAACAGACTCTCCAGAGCCAAAGGAGCAACAGCGTGCCCGCGATCGAGCCAATGACAATTCCAGCAATGCCCCCACCCGAGATGCTGTCGGGGCAATTATCAGAGGACGCTTGACGGGCTTGAAGGATATTTAAGGTGGGAGCCTGGAATGAAGATTAGTTGATGTGGGCTGATATTGTGGTTATATAACCCGGCGTGAATCAGTTATCCACGGTTCCCGATTCGGGCCGAGAGGGAACGTTCCATGGGCTCCGTTCAACAACTTACCATAATGAACCAACTAATAACGAAGTCACTTTAAATAGAGGATGGAAGTGCTCGGAGTGCCTAAACACAACAATAGAGTCAGCTCAGGAGAAATCGTCGAATATGTATGGCACTTCCACACGATGTTTTGGCTTCCGAACCTTCATGCACTGACGTCAATCGCACGTCTTCAGTGGCCCCAGATGCAGCAGCGATCTCCATCGTCTAAAGCAAGGCCATGAACGTCCTATCTGTGTCTTCTTCCAATAAGATCACTCAATGGGCCGTCTAAGCTCATTGATCCCATCTTCACATGCAGCGGGGAGGCAGGCTGTTTGTGCGATTGCGTTGACCGCGACTACATACTATTCGATGCAAATGTACGATTAGACCCGCATCATGGATTGATTGCATTTCAGGCCCGCGAGACCCGAATAACCCGCACTTGGATTACGTTATCCCTCGGTCCCTTTCTTGATATCTTCTCGCGGCTCTCATAGGAACAATGGGCATTGTTCCACTGTCGTTGAGATGTCGGAACACGAACAAATGCGGGAGTGACGCAGTTTCGGCAAACAGTACTGAAATCCTTCGACAAAAAACGATCTTCGGTTAATCTAACCACTGATGGACTACCTTAAAAAAGTTCAATTAAGCTTGTTGCTAATCACTACGTCAACCATGTGAGATCAATGTCATTCGATCTACACAGTGCGGCCGGACGTTCCGCTTACACCCATACTTCTCGATCACAGAGATTAATACCAGGAAACCCCGCGAATAAATATCTCAAGGTTAGCGTGGATCAACGACGCAAGCTTGGTATAAACTATGAACAGAGACAGGTACCTACAGAGTATGTCAACAAGCAGCTACGAGATATTAATTCTAAAAGTAGACATGTCAATACTGAGTCCATACCCAGTTAGCGTGAGTCAACCCCCACCGTGCTAACAGTAGTAATCTCCCCTCATATAGTTGCAATGAGATTACGCTAATTTAAACCATTGACACTGGGGACATTCTCCTATTAAATACTATATCTAAAAATAGTAGTTTCTTTTGCAACGACCTTCTACACCTTCAAGTGACCTGGTGATGGAGGCACGCTGTCAGTCTCCCAAGTTTTCATGTCAGGGCCAAGTTCGAACTCAAGAATACCGCCCTGTTCCATCAGGTCTTTGTGCTCGAACCAATTCTTGTGCCAAGGCTGACCGTTGATCTTGACGCTTTGCACATAGTACCCCTGGTTCAACCCTGTCGCGGTGATCCGCAGCGTCCGGTTTCCATTAATGGTCATGTTGAGGTCAGGAAACCAGGGGGACGAAATCAAATACACAGGCTGCGTGACGACGGGGTATATCCCAAGCATTTGCCACAAGAGCCATGAGTTCATTGCTCCAGCATCGCTATTTCCCGGAACACCGTATGGAGCGTCCTTGAAACTATCACCTCCATTCTGGTTAGTAGACTGTCTTTCAGTTTGGACCAGTGATCGGCCGGTCTACTTACTATTGATATCCGAGATTGCGGGATCTCTGAACACTTTTTGCCTGTTTGTTGATGTAATTGTAAAGATAGGGCGTGCCAAAACCAGGCTCATTCCTTTCCCTTGCACTTTAGCTATCTTTCTGCCGTCTTTGCAATAATGTTAAACTTACCCAATGTTCATCAGTGTTGTGATACCAGCACCATTTGGACCCAGGTCCTGAACAGACACATTTGGTTTAAACTATTCCCAAGTATAAGCACATATCTGATATACCTTGGAGTCTCTTACCATAAGGTCGAGGCGGGATTCAAAAGTATCCTCGCCGCCCATGAGCTCAATGAGTGTCTCCATATCATGGGGGATGACAAAAGAATATTCTAAGAGCTTGATCTTAATAACCATCTCAAAACACAAATGAGTTGGAGTCACCTACCCCATGGCGTACCCTCATAAGTAATCGATCGCCATTCACACGCATCGCAGTATAACGGATCGTAGCCACTGTGGTTGAAGGAACCGTCGGAAAACTTCGGTGCCAAAAACCCTGTGAAATTTAGACTCTGAACATATGGGTCCCAGATCTTCTGCCACCCTGCAGACCGGTTAAGGTATTTCTCCCGATCACTCGGCATCTCCCCTGCCGCAACTTGACTGACGGCAAAATCATTGAGACTATACTCAACCGTCCTAGATATACAGCGGGTATTCCGGTCTTGTGAGACGTAACCCAGCTCAATCCAGTCTCCTAGGGCTCCTCGGCCTTCCTTCGTACTAGCAGAAAAGTCCGTGGGATCGTATGTATTGTATGGGACAACCTCGGCGTCCGTTTTCATCGCTGCATAACCATCTGTCCAATTGATGGCTCCACGTAGGCCTTTTACGTACGCATCGGCTAACATATTGTCAGCGTCTGAGCCTCCTTGAACTAGGCCGTTCCAATTTCCAGAGCGTCCGTCTGGAAGAAAGCCTTGATGTCTATGTATATTTCTTAGTATGTATACGGTCTCTTCGTGTGACAAAGAGCTTGCCTCCAAATGTCAATCATACCCCGAATCATGGACTCGTAGTAAGTAGGCTGAAATATGTGGTAAAAGCTAATTGTGCACCGGAAAATGTCCCCTTCCTATGAATTAGCGTAGGAGAGACCTAGGATCAGGAACCTGCTCACAGAGAGTATAAAAGTCGTCCCAAAATGGCTCCTCTGAATGCCAAAGTGGGTTTTCACCTGTCCGATCAGAGGGCATCAAATGCATAAAGTAGAGGGAACTGTAAAGTAGCCGCACATTCGTAGTGTTCGTAGTACTATCAAGCGGCACTTGTATCTTCCTAAAGACGCCTTGATTCCATTCTTCTACCGCTGACTTCACCGTATCATTGAGTTCCCATGATGAAATCTCGGACTGGATATAAGAGCGAGCTTTCTCAGTGGATAAGAATGAGATACCGACTCTTGAGCGGATTTGCGACTCTGGGCCACGACCCCAACTGAAGAGCGCCCCTACCCGATCATTCATAGGTCCTGAGCTTGCCTTACCGGACCCGTTGCCGTATATCGGATAGCTCATTCCCCCATCCGAAAGAGTTTGGTACTGTCGTATTGGATCGGTATTCTTCCCCTTGAATGTAGTAGCAGATTCCGGTATTTCAGAGAATTCTCCGTAGAAGTAGACAGTGAAAGGGGCACCTGTCGCCTGTTTTAAGCAAAGAGTTCTGCGCCATGATACATAGACAACCAACCATTATTCCAGCCACCAACGTATGTTCCATATCCATTATATGCTCTGCCATTGTCATGAACTTGGATCTCTCCACCGATATAGGATTGACCATTCGCGTCACCGGGTGACCCGGGTAAGTACTACGATGCAGTAAGTGTACATACGAGAACTAGTCTTATATATAAAAGGGAGCTTACATGGGATACGTCAACCAAGACGTATCGTTTCACCCCCTGGGAAAGAGTACTGCATTATGCCTGCGTGACGAGATGCTGACAGCTCTACTTTTATGCCATTCTGCAATTGGGTACTGAAGTAACCCACGCTGGCGGTATCTTGGTTAACCTATTTATCTGTAAGTTTAGAAGCGGTTAATGTAGGTATTATTATAACTATACCCTCGGCTGACTATACGTGAGGTTATCGAGTATATTTACTGGGGGAGCCACGTTGGTGAGAGGCATCTGAGGTATGATCCCGTACTTCGGAGCGCCTCCAGTGCCACTCTCATGCATCATACCTACATGATTGTTAGGGTCTTTGCACAGTTGGTATGCAGTCTTATGCTAGGGGCACATACTTATGGCGGTAATGTTTCCATCCGGAGTCCAGCCCCCGTTTAGCATGGCAATCGACCAGTTCGCCGCTGTCGTGTCAATACCTACCTTGGCTACTCCAAATGGCCGAGCAGCACCAACAAAAATGTCGCCTCCTCCATAGCCTTGCCCCGGTATTGGGCCCTCGGCTCCTATAAAAGGATTCACATATCGCGAATAGTCGACATCGTACGCAGTGACTACTGTTACCAATCCCAGCAGCAAGGGGGCTAGCGGCTGGTTAGGGCAAGATAGAAGAAGACGCATAGTGTAAGTTCACTTGACGGCACCTCACCATCCGAAGATATACGAACGATGTGAGGTTCCAGCTCATTCTCAAGAGGCTCCCTGCCAGGTATTTATATTCTGTCCAGCGGGGTCTATAATGCGGAGTAACCCTAGACTATATCCAATAATTGTCAGATATACTTCGATCTACATGCCTACCGGGGAAACTTACCGTTTCGGGGATCCGATGCTCCGAGTGCCCGCACATCGACATCGACACAATCGAAAAATCCCACCAAAAAAGACATCCCGCAGTCCGATTAGAACCACGCTCTTTGCTGTCGCCCGTTCCGTTAAGATCCACACCTAATTCTCACCCGGGCTCTTTTCCTTCACACGGTTGTTTCACTGAAACCGAAAATTCGTCAAGATGGGTGCCGCTTTCGACAAATGTGAGACTCGCCCGGCCAATATCGATGCCATCCTTAGCGGCCTGGACAGATACAACCCCGAGACGACCACTGTTTTCCAGGATTATGTTGCACAACAGTGCGAGGACAGGACATTCGACTGCTATGCCAACTTGGCTCTGTTGAAGCTGTGAGTGCATGCACTTGATTGTTTACCGCAATGGCTCAAGAACTCCGACCCTTTTAAATGCCATATTACCACCTGGGCTGAAATGATGGAGAACTTTTTACTTCTTTTCACGTTTCCTATTATCTGAAACCAATATTGGGAATATGTCGAAGACTATCAATTCTTCTGAGAAAGCCCTTCAGTGATCATCAGTTATTCGAAGAATTGACTGAACCTGTCAAAATCCAATGCTAATTGACATCGTTTCCTGAGCAGCTACCAATTCAACCCTCACCTCCTCCAGGCCGAGACCGTCACCAACGTTCTCGCTAAGGCACTCACTGTCTTCCCATCCCCCGCTTTCTCACTTTGCCTCGCTCTGCTCCCTGCCCACACCCAGCCCTTCCCATCCAGCACCACCGACGCATCCCAGACCTCCGACTTCGTCGAATCCGTCCAGAAGCTCTCGCAGCTCTCCACCCTCCTCGAGTCCGCCCAGTACGCCCAGTTCTGGTCCACTCTGAACTCCGACGACCTCTACGCCGACCTGACCGCTGACGTCGCCGGTTTCGAGGAGCTCGTCCGCATCCGCATCGCCGTGGAGGTCGGCAAGACCTTCCGTGAGATCAACGCCGAGGTCCTCGAGCAATGGCTGGACCTGCGCAGCCGTGAGGCTCTCGAGAAGTTCGTTGTGGAGGTCTGCAGCTGGGAAGTTGACAAGTCCGGCGCCAACACCGTCGTCAAGGTGCCCTCCAACAAGGAGAACGAGGTCCGCAGCGAAGTCAAGAGCGAGCGGGTCGGGATTGATATGTTCGGCCGTGTTATCAGACGGGGATTCGAGCAGGCCGCTTGAACGGGGTCGAAAAATATAACCTGAAACCGTGTCTCTGTTCTCCTTTTTCATTTTCTTGCTAATATTATGCCACGAAGATCTGGACCTGTAACATGGATCTTGGTTGTGGCCTTCTTTTTCCAAGACCCGTAAAAGGATCATGTTCTGCTTCAGACCCGCACAACGAGCTCGGAGTCCAAGATGATGATGACAGGGATAGAACCTGCATGAGGAGGGTTGGGAAGTCAGGGCCGGCGCATTTGGCGTTACCGTGTTTGCTTGACATCACTTATGTTTATCATCATCATGATGTTGTCTATGTGAAAAGCAAAATTCTTTTTTTCCTTTTTCTATCCGCTATTTACTTCTTTATATTCGAGAAGATATCCCATAGAACAAAGATGACTGAGGATTTCTCAGCGGTTAGGTCTTTTGCATTTACGTTTGTAGGAGATTATGTAGCTGGGTTCTGACGAACTACATTACTCAAGATCCACACCCAACACCAAAAAAAAAAAGGTTGTGGTGAATATACATTGACGGTATCCATACGGTCATCAGCATCATAAACATAATTCATGAGCCTGTACATTTATTTCCATTCCTCCCACTGCACTCCCGCCCACTCCTCACGCCAACCGACCACCCCAACTTGCTCTGGGCCGCAGTCCTTGTTGCAAACACCGAGAATGATGTTACCCCATTCCATACCATCATCCGTAGGACCCAGACCGACGCCCTCACGACCATCTTCCAGAACAGCAATAGTATGAGGCACAAGCTGCAGCTCAAACACACGCTGGCTACCACAGTACTCACAGCGTGGAATGCGGCTAGCACCCACACTAGTGGTAGTCACCTTGGCGCCGTAAGACGGGTTCTTAGGGTCGTAGAACAGCTTTCCAACGGCATCAGTGTGAGAATAGAGGAGGGGCGAGCCGCGGAACTCATAACGCAAGATCTGCTCCGGGTTGTGTCCGAGACGGGTCGAAAACTTCATGAACACTTTGTCCAGTTGGGACTCCAGGGCATCCTGAAGCTCCACAGCTCCACCATTGCCATCGTCTTCAGTGTCAATGGTAACATTGTCGGGGACTTTCGGGGTAGGTGGTCGCGAGAGTACTTCATATTCCGCATCCAGATAATAGTGCTTGTAGGGTTCTGGGAAGTCCGACTCCGCAGGCCAGGGTGTAGTAGGACCAGCGGTCTCGGGTGGCATGATAGTCGACGGCGGCGGGGAGGAAACGCGGACCTTGTCTGCGAAGGTCTCGGAGAGCGCACTTGCCGACGTTGTCGCTAGCTTGGCCGGTTGAGGGGCAGCGAACGGGTTAATCGCTTGCGCCGCGGAAGTGCTGGACGTCGAGAAAGGGTTCTGGTTCGCGGAGACGCTCCCAGTGAGCGAGGTCGCTCCGAAAAGGCTGGCCCCAAGATCCGGCTTGGGAGTGTCGTCCTTCTTTTCTTCGGTCTCTGGTTTCGGCTGTTCTTGTTTTCCCTCCTTTTTGGGCGGCGCCGACTGGCTCTTTAGCTTCCGGGTGCCGCGCAAGGCTCTGATGCTGCCTGGCTTGCGGTTGCATGCTTTTCTAGGGCAGCCGAAGATATATAGTCGGCGCTCGTCATCGGGGAAGTAAGAGGGGAGGTCGCCTTGCAGTTCGAGTAGGAGGAGCATGGGCCGATTACAGACTTTGCAATTAGCGAATTCGCCTGGAGGTGGGGTAGAATCGTCAAGCCATGTCTGGGGTTGAGATAGTCAGTATTTCGGCGGTTATACTTATGATAAAAGAGAGATTCACATACAGGATGGCCGCCAATATGGCTGATTGTATCATCTAGAATCTCATCTGAAGGGTACCCCAAAAGCACACCAGTCTCGGTGAGGTCTTCATCTTCAAGACCCGACGAGTCGCTGTCATAAGGATCCATTGTTAAAGTGTTGGTAATGTGAATAAAACAGTGAAAGACAAAACTGGGTATAGACAATCGAGAGTACTATTTAGAGGATCCCACGGCACGTGTTCGCCGGAAGGTGAATATAGAAATGATGGAACCCCTCAGTCGAAAAGAAAAAAAAGATTAGCCTTAGGCCGATAGCGATACGGGACCGCGACACACTAGTCCTGTTATGGCCTAGTTTCGATACGGGTCTGTGCCTGTCGCTGATTGGTCAGCTGGCGGTGTCGGTTGTCTGACGTCTCTTCTTTGGATGTTCCCTCTCCGACTTACCTACAATTGTCCCCTTTCATCGTATCTAAGTATCATGATTGTATCATTAGGTCATTAAACCTGCTCTATAGTCTGAGAAACGAACATTGAATTACGCAACAATAGTGCACATTCAGCACCATAGATTGGATGCTTTGCCGCTAATCCTCAACCTTTATTGACTAGTGCCTCAACTCTTATCATGGCTTTCTTTGTTAAATCCCCGTTATGGCTATGGGTCATACACTACCTCATAAATTTAATATGCGTACCTTTATGTGATGCCAAGGAGCACTCCTCCAGTTTCTCTTCTGACACAGTTCCTAAGAGGGTGGCAATAATTGGTAAATGCTCAAGCGGTAAACAACATTGTATACCAGTCGCTAATAACCCTCCCAGGAGCTGGAGCGGGAGGCTCCTCAACTGCATATTCTCTACGCAAGTATGCGGAAACATCTTCAACGCCTATCAACATCACCGTCTTCGAACGTGCTTCATACGTCGGCGGTCGATCCACCACAGTCAATGTTCTAGACCATCCGGCCTATCCCGTCGAGCTGGGTGCATCAATCTTTGTCAAGGTCAATTACAATCTCATGAATGCATCCAGAGACCTTGGCCTGTTAGTTGACAGCGCCGACTATGCTCGGCCCAAGGAATCCGATGATAATATCGGTATCTGGGACGGGAAGCAGTTCGTCTTTGTATTGCAAAATAGCAGTTGGTGGAACATTGCCAAACTGCTCTGGCGCTATGGCTGGGCACCGATCCGGACCCAGAACCTGATGAAAAGCACAGTCAACAAATTTCTCAAGCTCTACGAGGAACCCATTTTCCCATTCAGGTCCCTCACTGCCGCCGCAACAGCAGTAGGCCTACTAGACTCGACAGCCACCCCCGGCAACGTCTTCATCGGCGAGAACAACATCCCCGCCGACTTCGCCCGCGAAATCATCCAAGCAAGCACAAGAGTCAACTATGGGCAGAATCTAGGTCTTATCCATGGCCTCGAGTCCATGGTCTGCATGGCCACAGAGGGAGCCGTATCCATCAAGGGCGGAAACTGGCAGATCTTCGACGGGATGCTGAAGTCCGCACGAGCTGACGTCCGACTCAATCACACAGTAACATCCATCCAACGTAACACAGATAACACCGTCACACTGTCATACAAAGCAAACAACGCTAAGGAGCAGAAGCTCGTTTTCGACGAAGTAGTGATCGCCGGCCCACTGCAGCATTCCGGGCTCTTTATTACTCCGGAGGTGGAAAGGCAGCCGGACGAAATTCCCTACGTGACACTTCATGTAACGCTATTCTCCTCGCCGCACAATCTGTCGCCTGGATTCTTCAACCTTCAGGGCCCCACCCCCGAAACCATCCTCACCACCCTTCCCAATGGCCTGGATCTAGGTTCAAACAAGGCGGGAGTTGGTCCAGCCGGTTTCTGGAGCATCAGCACGCTCCGGACAGTGGATCGTCCATCCGCTTCGCCGGACAGCAAGCCGGAGAAACATTACGTCTATAAGGTCTTCTCGCCCGAGCGACTAACAGCTAGGTTTGTAAGCGACATCCTGGGCCTGCAGAGCACCAAGGGTACCGGAAACTTGGACGATTTGATCATCGGCGATCTTTCCAAGCAGGATGTTAGCTGGTATCACGAGAAGACTTGGAATCCTTATCCATTCCTCTACCCTCGAGTCACATTCGAGGAAACTCTCCTGTCCCCTAACATCTGGTATACCGGTGGAATTGACAGTTTCATCTCCACGATGGAGACAAGCGCTCTTATGGGAAAGAATGTTGCTGCACTAATGTCCCAATCGTGGCAACATCAGACCGAGAGGACTGTAGGGGATGACCCCGTCGTGAACTCGGATGAAAGAACGGAGTTGTAGATTGATGGTTTGGCATGGGTTATTACACAATAGGCAGTTGGGATGAGATGCAATTGGTTCAATGACAGACCTGGAGTCTCTGTGTCAAGAGCAATAGCATGGACGATCGTGACCACATGCTGGTCTTGGTCACATAATTCTCCTTATCAATTCTGATATCGTTTACATTACATTTTGATCTTTTCGTGAATAGAACTTCATAAAAATCATTAATATATTTAATATTGCTCGTAGATGGCAAGCATATCCATTTAAGAGCTCGAAATTCAGCCCTTTATGGACCCATAAGCTTTTATCCTGTTGAAGAAGGTGTTGAAAAGCCATCCCATGTTATTGGTCGTTCACATACTCATATCCCATGACCCGCGTAAGGTTGAAAAAGCAGACCGATATAAACCCCTAGTAACGCACACCCAATCCCTTTTATACGCAATGATGTTGAACTTATAAGACTAAAACAAATAAAACGTAAATATTTTGGTATCACATTCACCCACAGCTACCCCCAACAGTTATAAGTCATTTAAACGGGGAGAGGGAAAGTGGAGGCCCAGGCAGCGACTTCCTTGCGCAGCTCCAGGATCTCCGAGACAGTCTCAGAGGCAACCTTAGCCTTGAAGTCCTTGAGCTTGTTGGCCTCTTTGGGCAGCTCGCTCTGGACCTTCTTGCAGATGTTGATGGACTGGTCGATGTAGTGAGCGATGCGCTTGAAGTCCTCCTCACCCATACCACGAGTAGTCATGGCAGGAGCACCGATACGGATACCGCAGGGGGTAAGGGCAGACTTGTCGCCTGGGATGGAGTTCTTGTTGCAAGCAATGTTGATCTGTTCCAAGACAGCCTCAACACGAGCACCGTCCAAGGCCTTGGGGCGAAGATCCAACAGCACCATGTGGCTGTCGGTACCGTCAGAAACAAGCTTGTGGCCCAACTGCTTGAACTCAGACTCCAGAGCCTTGGCGTTGTTCAGGACCTGCTGTTGGTATTGCTTGAACTCAGGGGTATCAACCTGCTTGAGAGCAACAGCAAGGGCAGTGATGGTGTGGTTGTGGGGCCCACCCTGGTGGCCCGGGAAAACGGAGAAGTTGATGGGACCCTCAAGGTCGTACATGATGTCCTTGCCAGTCTTGGCATCGGTGCTACGGACACCCTTGCGGAAGAAGATCATGGCACCACGGGGGCCACGAAGAGACTTATGGGTGGTGGTAGTGACAACATCGGCATACTCGAAGGGAGAGGGAATGACACCGGCAGCGATCAAACCAGAGATGTGGGCCATATCGACAATAAGGTAAGCGCCAACCTTGTCAGCGATCTTGCGCATGCGCTGGTAGTCGATCAGACGGCAGTAAGCGGAGGTACCGGCGACCAGGCACTTAGGGCGGTAGAGCTCAGCGTTAGCCTCAAGGGTATCATAATCAATGATGCCAGTCTCGAGGTTGACACGGTAGGGGAAAGTCTCGAAATAAGTAGAGACAGCCGAGATCCTATGCAACTCCACGTTAGTAATCGGGATCTCTCGGGACATTGCGAAACAGTGTGTAACTTACTTCCTGGCGGGGGTCTGATATCCGTGGCTCAGATGGCCACCGTGGGGGAGATCGAGACCCATCAGACGGTCATGAGGACGCATGAGAGCCTGGTAGACCTGCAAATTGGCAGGGCTTCCACTGAGGCACTGGACGTTGACGCCCCACTTGGCGGGGTCGAGGTTGAAGGCCTTCAGGGCACGGGCCTGGCATGTGAGCTCAATAGCATCAATGTGCTGGTTACCACCATAGTAACGGGCACCGGGGTAACCCTCAGAGTACTTGTTGGACATAGGAGAGCCAAGAGCATTGAAGACGGCGTGGGAAGTAAAGTTCTCCGAGGCAATCAGGACAATGGATTCACGCTGACGCTGAATCTCTTTTTCCTTTTGAACAATTAGATCTGTTATATACATTGTGATTGTTGATTGAAGTATATCAACGTACCATGATCTGGGCAATCTCGGGATCGGAGTCAACAAGAGTGTTCTCCATTTGCTAGATTGTCTCATGAGTCAGCGATCTTGATCCAGAAAAAATTCGACTGTGATAGTACTCACGGCCCGGTGGGCATCCGACAGAGCATAGGTGGCCATTGTGAAGGATGAGTATGGTCAAGAGAATAGTTCCAAAAACTCTTGAGAAGGAGAGAGAGAGGGAAAGAGAAATTTGGGATGTGAAAAGGAAGAAGGAGGAAGAAGGAGGGAGAGGTGTTAGTTAAAGTCGGAGAAAGAAAATGGAGCAGGGAAATCAGGTGGGGTGTGAGTGCCTCAGGAAACAGTGTCCCGCCTTTTAACATTTTTTCCTTATCCAATAGAAATCCTCCCGATCAGCGATCTTACGGAGTACTTTTTCGTACTGCAACGGAATCGGGAACGACATCGGAGGTCGCTAGTCCCTCACCGGGCCATTGATTTGTTCGGAGGACGTGACAGTTTAACCATCTTGGGCCTTGACTAAACTACGATGGGTTACTATGCTACTAAGGATCCATGGGATCCATGGATGGAGCTGAAGCCTGAAGCTCTGGGAGCCAAAAAAAACTATGAGTCACATGATGTCCTTGTTCAATATGGTGATGCCACTAGAGATAATATAGGATAATCTGCGATGAAGGTGCCCTCAAAGATTGAATCAATCGAGGAATTCCCCTATGCTATTAATAATTATTCCTCCGAGGAAAGAATGAGAGAGAGAGAAATATGTGTGTGGTGCCAGATGTAGAAAGTTCCCATCCTTAAAGCAAGGGTGAGGACCGTGGGAGCCATCAAGGAGTCCCCCACGGAAGTGTCACATTATGAACACAACCCTCTAATTTTTACTTCTATGATGGCGAAAGCCGACATAATGTTGCTGTGATCTCAGCCCTCCGGCGCCCTTCATTCGTCGCTCCAAGATGAATTGCGAGCTCCCTCTCTGTATGCCTCAATTCATGTTTATCTGGGGCAGACTGCCGTAACAAGGCTATCAAGTAGCAGCACCATCATATTAACGGCAAATATCATCCATTAGGGATCCCCAAGGTATTTCGCATGTTTGGCCATCCATTGCATAGCGGGATATTCGCGGACCAACGTGATTCCAATATCCACACTGGCGCTAGGAGTCATTATCAAATTTGGCGAGATGTTTGTGACTAAGCTATGATTCCACGGCGAACTCAGTGTCCTCCCTCATTGACTGCAAATGATAAAGCATTCTGCTTGTCCAATTCCTTTTCTGTTACCATAGGGATGGCCGTCGTGTAGAGGGTGTCCCAAGGTGCCCGATCCGATTCCTTTTCAAGATGCTTTAAAACTTGATTTCTGCAGAATTGAAGGATCAGCCCTCCTTCCAAAATCAGAGATGACCGATTTGAGACTTGCGATCCGGTCCTCAAGTTCATTGATCTCGTCCTGCTGTTCGGCAACTGAACGATCCACGTCAGGTAAGCCTTCCACAACTGCTTGTGCTTTTTGTATACGAATCTTAATCGAGCTAGCTTCTGTAGGAAGGTCTTTGATGTCGAGCGGTGGAGGTGCGTTTGAACTTAACGCGGCTATCTCGGCCGCAGCGGAGGCACTCCCCGGTGCTGCGGATGAGACCGTTGGCAAAACACCGTGATTGTCGTTGTTTTGGTTCCCGGCCGTTGTTTGTTGTTGCGACTGAGATTGAGGTTGGGCCGCAGCACTTGATGTTCCGCCGGAGGGGCCATTGGCTGCGTCTTCCGTGGTTCTTACGCCATTCGATACACCCTCAGAGTTCGTTTGTGGGGAGAGCAGCCGGAGAAGAAGACCGTGCAATGGCGGGATAATATCAAAGGTTTGAGGAGGAGGGAAGGGGACTGGTTGCGGCGTTGTCGTTGTTGCTGCGGCGGCGGGGCCAGTTATATCCCTCACAGCAGGGGTCTGGGGAGCAGACGATAATTTTGGCAGTGGAGTACCCGCCGTTGGAGATCGAGATGTCATTGCGACGAACGAATGTCGAGGCAATCGTGATCAACTTCCGCGGGAATGGGGTAATTGTTTAGGGAAGAGTCGGAACGGGTAACCAGAGCGGACGAGAACGACCGGTGGTGGCCCGTGACTTGGCCTAGGTGACGTCGGACCACACCAGTTGACGGGCGGTCACCCTAAAAGCGTCACCGGCAGAAGAAACACACCCCTCCCCCTCCATGCAATCACCCGATACTGGTTTTCACCGGTCAACCTATATTTTCTCTTCTCTTCCCTCCTTTTCTCCACCACCTTTTGCTCTCCTCTAATCCTCTATTTAATCCCTTCCCTTTGGTCAGTGAAACCACCTTTCTCATTTTCCTCCGAAAAAAGTTTAAGTTGTTCAGCAATTGACCGTTTCGCAGCTTCACTATGGTTCAGGTCGATCAGAAAGTTGTCCTCAGTAAGCTCCCGCAGCGCGGTACTACTCTACCTTCCAACCCCAATCGCTAACACTTTCAATTAGTCGTCATCGATGGTTGGGGTGTTGCCGGCCCCAACTCTCGCGAAGATGGCGATGCCATCGCTGCTGCGGAGACTCCCTACATGTCCGGTTTTGCCGAGGCCGATTCGAAGACCGCCCAGGGCTACGCCAAGCTGGAAGCCTCGTCACTGGCTGTCGGATTGCCAGAAGGCCTCATGGGTAACAGTGAAGTCGGTCATTTGAACATTGGTGCAGGACGTGTGGTCTGGCAGGACAGTGTTCGTATTGACCAGACTCTTAAGAAGAACGAATTGAACAAGGTGGCAAACATCGCCGAGTCTTTCAAGCGTGCTAAGGATGGCAATGGCCGTCTTCACTTGCTGGGTCTGGTCTCCGACGGTGGTGTTCACTCCAATATTACCCATCTGGTTGGGTTGCTGAAGGTTGCCAAGGAGATGGAAATCCCCAAAGTCTTCATTCACTTCTTCGGTGATGGACGTGACACCGAGCCTAAGAGTGCCGCCAAGTACATGCAGCAGCTTCTTGACCACACCAAGGAAATTGGCATTGGTGAAATCGCCACTGTCGTTGGACGCTACTGGGCCATGGACCGCGACAAGCGCTGGGACCGGGTCGAAATTGCCATGAACGGCATTGTATCTGGAGATGGTGAGGAGAGCTCTGATCCTGTCAAGACCATCAATGAACGCTACGAGAAGAATGAGACCGATGAGTTCCTGAAGCCAATCATTGTCGGTGGCAAGGAGAGTCGAGTGCAAGGTATGATGGCCACCCCAACGGTCCGTAGTGTGACCTGTTGATCGCTTACGACAATTAATAGATGATGATACTCTTTTCTTCTTCAACTACCGCTCTGACCGTGTTCGTGAAATCACCCAGCTGCTCGGTGACTATGACCGCTCCCCTAAGCCAGAGTTCCCTTATCCTAAGAACATCCACATCACCACCATGACCCAGTACAAGACCGACTACACATTCCCTGTTGCTTTCCCCCCTCAGCACATGGGTAACGTGCTCGCCGAATGGCTCAGCAAGAAAGATATTCAACAATGCCACGTTGCGGAGACTGAGAAGTACGCTCATGTCACTTTCTTCTTCAATGGTGGTATAGAGAAGCAGTTCTCTGGCGAGGTCCGCGACATGATTCCATCCCCTAAGGTTGCCACCTACGACCAGGACCCCAAGATGAGCGCTGCAGCCGTCGGTGACAAGACTGCCGAACGCATCGCTGAGGGCAAGTTTGAGTTCGTCATGAACAACTTCGCTCCTCCCGACATGGTTGGCCACACTGGTGTTTACGAGGCTGCCATTCAGGGTGTTTCTGCCACTGACAAGGCCATTGGTGCTATCTATGAGGCTTGCAAGAAGAACGGCTATGTGCTGTTCATCACTGCTGACCATGGGTAAGTGTTCATAATCTTCATAGATCACATAAACGAAATCCTTGACTAACTGCTTTTTCTTCAGAAACGCCGAGGAAATGCTTACCGAGAAGGGCACCCCCAAGACCTCTCACACCACTAACCCAGTTCCCTTCGTCTTGGCCAATGCCCCCGAGGGCTGGAGCCTCAAGAAGGAGGGCGTGCTTGGCGACGTCGCACCCACCGTTCTCGCTGCTATGGGCATTGAGCAGCCTGAGGAGATGTCTGGACAGAGTCTCCTGGTCAAGGCATAGATATCTTGGTATATAGATCGCCCTGGTGCATGATATAGAGACGATTCGAGCGGGTTTATGAATACATGAAAGTTATGGAGTTCAAATGATTGACAGTTCGATGTAGCATAAAGTTAGAATTAGAGGCTGCGGAAATGAATTTATCCTTTTGGAGAAAGTCGTACGCTATTATACACCTCACTATTCAGCTCGAATACATCTTAGGAACTACATTTTCTGTACGACGATGGTCAAACAGTACGGATACTGCGTAGCATCCAACTCATATCGTGGTGTAGTAGACAATCAAATCGGCCTCATGTCATGTCACTTGCTTCATCGTCCGCTCAGTAAAAGCATCTAAGGCATCTCCACAGCACGTTCATCCTTGCGAGTTGTCATCCATGTTGATAACTGAGTTCGCAAAACCTTAATCTTTGTCGGTTGCTGCCTCTTAAACTATTCGTCATCGCCCAAGTCGGTGTCCACCGCCATCGCGAGCAGGATGACGTGTAACAAATGGGGCTCATTCTAAGCGCCCCAACTCTTCTTTCTATATCTTTGAGCTTGTTCTTGCATCCTGGGCTTTAAGGGCTGGAGACTCCATGCTATGGAACAGGTCAAGCACGTGTCTGGAATCAAGCAGAGGCGGATGCAGCTGCGGCTTGCTGTTGCATTTGGCTCTGGTATTGGAGGAGCTGTAGACCAGAATCAAAACTATGTCCTCACAGATAGCCCGGTAGTTTATTTTTCAGAGGGGGTTCTCACCTCTGCTCGCTTCTTGTCGCTCTTGTCCTGGTTTTCCTTAATCTGTCCCTCAATTCTTTTGCTGTTCATTCCGTTAGTATAAGAAATTGCCTGGTCACATCTTGTAAGCGCTCAGTATAACGTACATTTCCTTCTCGATGAACTCAAGACGCCCATTGACGGCCATGAGGGCCTCGTTCTTATCTTGCTTCAGCAGGACCGGCCCGATGAGCTTGTAGATATTCTCATCGTCATCCAATGAGTTGAATTCCTTCTGTACTCCTTCATTCTCCTGTTGCTGTGACTCGAGCTTCTGGCGAGCTTCCACAAGACCATCGAGTTCTGAAGATAAATCATAAGGTCAGCTTCGAGCGCATGATGGTATAAGTTGTTACCTCAGTGGGGGTGAGGGGGAGGGGTTGTTCTGGTAAGGATTCCTTGATGTACCTGTCTGTAGCTGTTGGAACTCGTCCGAAAGTGCCTGCATTTGCCTTTGTACGTCCGCCATGGCTGTGATTGTCGTGTATAGAAAGTACTTAGTAGTGTATAGTGGATGAGCGCACTACAATTCGAATGCAGCAAGTTGGATCAATGGCGGGGAGTCCAGGCAAAATGGCGCGGAAGCGGCAGAAAACGAAAGACGGTAAACATCAGTTAGCATCAACGCCCACCTTGCCCATTTCTCCCCTCCAATCATCTCGCCAAGAATTTCTTCCCAGTCGCCGATTGTACTGTGTCTCTTGATCCATTCCGTATATTGAATGGGTCCGGTTTTTGTCTAATCCTGACCTGTCCCTTCTCGCACCGTACTGCCTCATTTGTTCCGCATTCCACCACATCCACGCATCTGTTGAATCGCTCCCCGCCTCCGACTATCCTTCCTTCTCCACACCACGACAACACCCTACGAGCTATACTAGCAACCCCCGGAATAGTCCCAAATAACCCCTGCCAACATGAGTAACACGGACTTCCTAGGGCGGGCGATTGACTCCGTCAAGAAGGCCATCGAGCTCGACAATGAAGGCGAGTACGAGAAGGCTTATCAGGGCTACTACGCCGCGCTGGAGCTATTCATGCTTGCCCTGAAATGGGAGAAGAACCCCAAGTCCAAGGAAATGATCCGCGCAAAGACGGGCGAGTATATGGATCGCGCAGAGAAACTCAAAAACCACCTGGCCTCAATGGAAAATCGAAAGAAACCGAGCGCGGTAGGCGCCAACGGCAAGGTGGCGCAGGGAAGTGGGAGGGGCGAGTACGTGCTTGGAATACCATTATCTCACTTTATACAGACTACCAGATGCTAACATTTGCTGGCTCAGTAAGGCGGACGAGGATGGCGAAGATGCCGATTCTAAGAAACTACGCAGCGCCCTTGCTGGGGCGATTTTGTCGGATAAGCCTAATGTAAAGTGGGAAGATGTTGCTGGTCTCGAAAGTGCAAAGGAGGCATTGAAGGAGGCAGTCATTTTGCCCATCAAGTTCCCTCACCTGTTCACGGGGAAACGACAGCCATGGAAGGGTATTCTGCTCTATGGACCTCCCGGCACCGGAAAATCGTATCTTGCCAAAGCCGTTGCCACAGAAGCAAACAGTACATTCTTCAGTGTTAGTAGCAGTGACCTCGTATCAAAGTGGATGGGTGAGAGTGAAAGGTAGCGGACTCGACGCACTTGTTTTGAACATTCACTGACATGCACTAGGCTCGTGAAACAGCTCTTCAACATGGCGCGAGAGAATAAGCCCGCTATTATTTTTATTGACGAAGTTGACGCGCTGTGCGGACCTCGTGGAGAAGGAGAGTCGGAGGCATCTCGCCGTATCAAAACCGAATTGCTAGTACAGATGGACGGTGTAGGAAAGGATTCCAAGGGAGTCTTGATTTTGGGTGCAACAAATATCCCATGGCAGTTAGATGCAGCTATTCGTCGCCGATTCCAAAGGAGAGTCCATATCAGTCTTCCTGACATCAACGCGCGAATGAAGATGTTCATGCTTGCTGTCGGCCAGACACCATGTGAAATGACGCAACCTGACTACAGAACATTGGCGGAAATGAGTGAGGGCTACTCTGGCAGTGATATTAGCATTGCTGTACAGGATGCCCTCATGCAACCAATCCGTAAAATCCAAACGGCCACACATTACAAGAAGGTAATAACTCTTTCGCTTAGATCTCAAAACGAACCAAATGATGGCTAACTCGTCTACAGGTTCTAGTTGAAGGACAAGAGAAATTGACACCCTGCTCTCCCGGAGACGCAGGTGCCACGGAAATGTCATGGACGAGCGTAGAGGCAGACCAATTGCTAGAGCCACCTCTCGTTCTCAAAGACTTCATCAAAGCCGTCCGCAACTCACGGCCCACCGTCAGTCAAGAAGACCTTTCAAGAAACTCAGAGTGGACCAAAGAATTCGGCAGCGAAGGAGCTTAGCCCGAATTATAGAAACATGCCGACTCTTTCGGAAACGTATACTATTCTATTGGTTTTTGCATACTCATCCCTATCGTGTTCTTCCAGCTAAGCGGATGAGAACTGTTACACGCTTAAACATAACCTCTATCTTCCTCCCTTAAGCGTTTTACTTCCCTGCTCTATATACTCCCCCTACTTTCCACGGCCTTGTTGTTAGAAGCGTTAACGTTGTTCGGCAGGGCGAGGCCAGGCGTTATAATTTCCTTTTGGACTTGACTGGGCTAAGTTAAAGTCTATTCATTGTCAAATTCCTTGTGTTGAATCTTACGAGTCATGTGTTTGAAGAACAAAGTCTAATGAACAATGCTCTTTTCCTGTTTCTTTATTTTTCTCTCTTTGGCGTCTGAGGTCCTCTTGGCTCATACATATATACGATTCTGGCGACTAGATAACGACCATACTCTAACAAAACACAATCGATGAATATCCGAGGTTTAGAATCGTCTAAATTCTCGACATACCCATGATGATTGTACGATAAGAACCAAAAATCAAACAACTCTGAATTAAGCAGCTTGACATTTCTCATTCAATTATCCTGATCATCAAGAAAACAACACACCGTTCTGGCTATAGAATATATGTAGAAGGTCCAGACAAAGTGAAGGGACAACCTTGACAACGACGTATAAAACCTACCCTTCCATCCAACAAAACGCCCCATGGAGAAGAGAATCAATGGGAACAGGAAGAACAGAACAGATAAAGTAGGTACAAGAACAGACTGGGGAATCACTCGAAGAAGTCGTAAACCAAAGAATGAACAGGTTATATCAAAAAAAAAAAAAAAAAAAAAAAACACAAAACACAAGTATTTCTGCAATCACACCTATGCTTTACTACCCGAAGCCTCTCTCCTCTTCAGCACTTCGTTCTTGGCCCGTTTAAGGCCTTCGCCTAACTTCTTCGTCTTTTTCCACTCCTGGCCCATGCGCTGCATCCGTACAATTGCTTTGACCATAGAGACGGCGGTCTTGAGCTTCTGTCGTGGGCTGCGAATCATACTGCGATCACGGGGCTTGACGCCCATCTCCGAAATCATTCTAAGATCGGCATCGTTACTGCAAGGAAAGAGGTCGGTTTGTAAGTAGGCCAGTAAAAAAACAAACGGATCTCACGTACCAAGCAACTCGGACCCGCTCTCCGAGTTCCATAAGACCCTTACTCCAAGCCAGGTCACGGCGGAACTTCTCCTCTCGCTTCAAACGAGCGCGAAGCCAGATGATCTCCTTGCCTAAGCCTAGAATCTCTTTGTCATGCCTGCTCTTCGGCTCCGATTTAGAACCCGCCTTCTCCAAAAGTTGGTTGTAGCGGTGTTGGAGAGACTCCAGGTCTTTGATGGCCGCCTCAGCCTTCCTAGCGCAGAAGGCGCGCTCCTCTCTCATCCTGCGTACTTGAGCTTTGAATTCATTAACCCGTGCATCGCGCTCTGATACCTTCAGAGCCAAGGATTCAGCCTCGAGAGTAGATGACCTAAGCAGCTCATGAAGGTCCCGCTGGTCCTCCTCCCTCATTGCAGCTCGCTCGAGATCACGACTCTTCGACTTCAATTCTCTCAGTGTCTGATGCGCCTCGGATAATTGTTTTCGTAAGCTCCGTAATTCTTCATGGAGTTTATCAGAAGGCGACCCCTGAGGAGATCGATCTTCAAATTTCTGCATCACGGCATCGTGCAAATCTCTCTCGAGCTCAGCGATTCGTGATTTGCAGCTTCGGACAGAGGCTTTTTGATCGGCTTCCCTCTGTAGTAGGGTCTTTTCCCGCTTCCGCGCCTCGTCTAAGTTATGACGCAGCATCGAGAGATCTGCATTTGCGGTCGAGTGTTCATGTTCACCCGGGGGTTGCTGCTCCAAAAGAGTCTCCAGTTCTTGCACACGCCTCTCAAGACGCTGGGTCTTGCTCTTTGCCGAGGCCAATTCCCTGTCTCTTCCACCAGACGCCACTTGCAGCTTGTTTTGAAGTTGATCGATCTCAACCGCTAGCCGGTTTTCTTCCATCGTGGCTCTCTCAACCTCGGAACTTAGCTGCTTTTCGAGCATCTCCTTTGCCTCCAAAAGTGATGACTTCTCCTCCTTCAGTCTCTTGAGCTCACCTTCGAGACGCAGACTAGACTTCCGGAGTTCAACCTTCTCCTTGTCCAATTTGGTAGTATCGTTGACTTGATGCTGGGCTTGTTCAAGTTGAGTCAGAAGCTCATCACGTTCGGCCTCAAGATCAATTATAGACGTCCGTAGATCATGTAATTCGACGTGAGCATTAGCCAGCTGATCTCGAAGTCTTTGCTTTTCGGATACTAAGCTCTGTAGACGATTGTCGTGGTCGCTGGAGCCCTTCTGCATTCGTCCCTTGGCGTATTCTCGTTCTTCCTCCACGCTCGCTTGCAAGACCACGACCTCATCTTCCAGAGCCTGTACTCTTTCAATCAATGCTGCCTCCTCGCGTTTGGCAAGGCGAAGCTCCTCTTTAATAGCAAGAAGTTCACTCCGTTGTTCATCGATTATTTGTCTCTTGGATGAAAGCTCGTCGTTTAACTCCTTCACCTGGCGGCTCAAGACCGCTTCTGAATTGAAGTGTCGGGCTTTCTCGCTATCGATGACTTCTTGGAGCTTGCTTTCTTTTCCGGTAAGAGTATGTTCAACTTGCTCAAGTTTCTCAATCGTGCGCTTGAATCCAGCCGCTTGGTCTTCCGCTCTGTCCTTTTGAAGTTGCAGGGTTCGCTTACTGCTTTCCCACCTATCTTGTTCCAGTGCAAATTGACCTTCTTTATCTTCGATCTCATGATTGAGGGCCTCAATTTCTTCCTGTAGTCGTTCTATCTCTTCTCGGTATTGGACGCGAATCGCATCGGCATGTTCCAGAGCACGCTCTTTTTCGTCACTGACAGCCTGTTGAAGCTCCCGAATTCTAGACTGCGCCCCGGCTAACTCATCCTGCAGGCCACCAGATTCATCCGTCAAAGCATGATGTCGTGTTTGGAGAAGCTCCTTCTCTTCTGCCTTGCGTTGGATCTCATCTAGTGCCTCTCGCAATTGAGCTGCTATCTCGTCGCGTTCACGTTGGACCAGATCTCGTTGACGCCTTGCCAGTGAAGCATCCTCGTGTAACTTTTTTCCTTGGTCGTCCATACTTTGTTGAGCTCGGCGATATTGCTCCTCAAACTGGGCTTCATCCTGAGTTTTTCTTTCAAGCTCCTCTTTTAGTGCGTTGTTTTGCTCCTGCAATGTCCGGAGCTCTTCTTCCAACTTGCTCGATTTATCCTCTAGCTGACGAGTTAATCCTTTTGTGCTAATAGACTTGTTCGCCATCTCATCGTGCAATTCTTGCAAGTTTCTTTCGGCTTCCTCCTTCTCATTCCTAGCCTGGCTTTCAGCTTCCCGTGCCTCCCTAGCTTCATACTTGGCTTGGTCAAGAGATTCTTGTAATTCTTCCATTTGCTCCTTTGCGCGTTGAAGTTCTGATTCGAGTTCAGACAGTGCGTCATTCTCCTTGCCATCCCTGTCTTTCAGCTCCTCAATCTCCTCATCGCGTTCGTCAATGGTACGCTCCTTCTCCCTGAGGGAAGCTTCCAGGTCCTCGATTTCATCCCGGAGCTTCTCGATTTCCTGTGAATGCCTATCCTTAGCATCTCGGATTTCTTCTTGCAGTTCCCTAACTTGATAATCTTTCGACTCCATTTCCTCGCGTATCATGTCCATCTCGCGTTGTACCGTGTCATCCGATTGTCCCCTCCGCGCTTTCTCCTTGAGTTCTTGAAATTGTACGCGGTAGGCCTCGAGGTCGCGTTCCGCCTGCTGGAGGCTCTTCTTGTATCGGGAAATATCTCGCTGCATCGTGAGTTTGGACACTTTGAGCTCGGTGTTTTCTTTGAGAGCCGCCTGATTGTAAGATGGACCGGCTTTCTCCAGCTGCTCTTGTAGATAGTGGATTTTCAACTTCAGGCCGAAGTTATCTTTGTCCAGTTTATCGATTATCTATGGAAGTCAGTGCACCTTTGTCCTCCATGTACAACAATATACAATAATAAACATCAGATGATAGCTTACCTTCTCTTGCTCTTTCAAGGTCATATTTTGTCCATCATTCAAGAGACCATTCCCACTTCTACCCGACAATCCCCCAAGTGGTGTACTTTGCACGCTACTGCTCGCAACCTGCGGTAGCGGAGTAGGCTGGTCATCAGTCGCATCCTCCTCATCAATATCGGTCATATCGTAGCCTGGTAATCCAGGAGTATGCATACTGCTGCGACCTTCCCTCACGTAACCCGGTGTTTTGTGTCCATTCCCTCTAGCCGTAGACATGTTTCTCAGAAAATTGTTCTTTGTGGCACTTCTCATCAACGGAGTAAACTCTCCATTAGGCGGTGCTGCGTTCGGGAGATGTTGTCGGCTATTCAACACGTTTCTCGTCGATTTGGGCCCAGTGCCTGCACGCGGCGTGCTGAGTTTAAATCCGCCCGAACTGCGTCGTCGGCCCTCACCGAGTACTTTAAGGAGGTCTTCATCTTTCGAAGGGGTCTGAAATGAATTCTCGACCGAATCAAGCGCCGATAGATTGTGTCGTCCCACGCTGCGATAGCCGTTGGTCAGGTAAGTCGCGTTTCCGTCGACTTCGGTGCGCGGAGTGTCGATATACGGCACCACCATTGTCAACGCGGATCACGCGGTGATATAGGCGTGGTCGAGGTGCTTAATTAACTCAATGTTTTCTCTCAGTGCGCGACCATTTCCGACTGGCGCGTGTTTAGGAAAGAGGAACACTAAAACGCTGTCAATCAGATTAGTTGCTGTATGCGGCATTACCTCGACGTGTTTTGGGCGGTGAGGATCCACAACCGTTTCTTGTTGACATCTAGCCTGAAAGGGATTAGTGTAGTGATCACGGGTGCCGGACCGGGTGATTTGCCGCGTTCTCGTTCGGTATGAAGTCATTGCCAGTAATTTTTCATTTGTCTCTATATGGATTGAAGTATTCGCTTCCGGCAGCGAACGACTAGTGCGTGAAGCTGTCAATATGGCGCCCATGTCACAGGAAGACTTGGAATGGTTCAAATCTACATTCCGTCCCATTCCTAAACCCGAGCTCCCTGACGATTGTGTGGAGTATTCGTTGTATCATATCCCCTCCGACCCCACCCCCGCTATCATCGACAAAGTTGCAGAAACGAGATCGCGGTTGGTGGATGTGCAGCGTACTGCAGCAGAATTGACTAAGGATCTTCTCAAGGGCTATATTTGGCAGAGAGAAGGCTTTCGCTTGGAGGTTTCGAAGGAAGACGGTACGTTATACCTATCTGAAAGCAAACCTCGTACTGATTGAATTATAAAAAGGGATCACCATCTTAAGCGGACGCACCAATTTTGCAGATTCGATTGAAGATGAATGGGTGATTGTGTACTTGTTACGCGAGTTGACAAAAAAGCATAAGGACATATGGGTCAAGGTCACGGACAATGATGGACAATTCCTTCTTGTCGAAGCTGCCGGGGCACTACCCTCGTGGCTAGAACCCGACGTAGCAGACAATCGAGTAAGGGCACCACGGTTTCATGTCGTTTTGATAGTGCTAATTGCTTATACAGGTGTGGATACATCGTGGCGAACTTGTCATCATAAAGCCAAAGAAACAAAAAGGCAAAGGGACGGAAAAGATATCTCTTCTGGAATCGAGGAAGATCATAGTGGAGGAACCCGAACGGCTTATGCGCTCAGCAATGATACAGGAGGAGGCGTTTTATCGATTGCGCAATTATCCCAGACAGATCAGCGAAAACCTTCACTCTGCACTAGTTAGGATTCCACGCAAGATTGCCTACCTATTGCACCAGAAACCCGCCTATAGTTCAGCTGCCGTGGAAGCTTTCTATTTGAGAGACCCGATTGCATTAAAACCCCTCCGCTCTAAGGGATCCAACAACTTCGTCTTTAAACCTGAGGATTTTGTCACGGTCAGTGTCCGATTCACTAGAGTCGGTTACGCCCAGCTCAAGAGCCAGGATTTTCCAATTCCCAAACCCTGGAGTAAGGAGCTGCCTTCCAAAGACGATGAAAAAGCATATGGCCGGGCGGACATAGGTATGAAGCTTGCCTGTGGGTTTGAGATGCTCCTCAACGATCCACAAAATCAAGACAAGGCTATTGTAAGGGAGATAAAACTTGTCTTGGAGGATATCGAAACTGGAGATGAGGACCTGCCTACTGATGAGGAGATTTCCACCTGGGATAAGAAAGAGGACGATGAGAAGTGGCTGGACATCAGTTTTGAGGACCTTGACAGGGAACTCAAGGGGAAATGCAAGGAAAAGGATGGCGGGAAAGTACCCAGGGGTGCTTTTGGGGATGCGAGCGCCCAGGAGAACCTTCAACGTATTGTTGCGCAATTTGAAGAATTCTTAAACGACGATTCAGCTGGGTTCGAAGGGGCTGACTTCGTAGATGACTATGGTACTGATTCTGACGAAGATGATTCGAGTAGTGATGGAGAGGACAAGGAGGCATCTTTTGATGAGGAAGAGTTTTCGAGAATGATGAAAGAGATGATGGGAATGCCATCAAAGTCGGCTCCCCAGGGTACATTTCGGCCATCGATACCGCGTAACCGAATTGAAGAGCTAGATGCAGAATCTGAAGACGACACTGAGCAGATACAGCAGCTGTCAAGGGAGATGGAGGCTGAATTAAGAGGCACCGGTGTACTTGACTTGAACCGCCCTAGCAGGGCGTCGGCAGGCAAGCAAGCGCTGGTCGATGGAAAGTCAGGCGAGGACCACGACGAGAGGGAAGGAGAACCACCTGACCTTGAGGATGAAGATATAGATATCAACCTTGCGAAGAATCTACTGGAGAGCCTTCAGAGCCAGGCTGGCGCTGCAGGACCCGCAGGGAACATGCTCTCCATGTTGGGCCTGTCTATACCGAAAGATGATCGCGGTTGTTGATGAGTATCAGCATATCTATGATCTTCATTTCGCGCAGGTAGCCTTCTGGTTCCCACCAAATAGCAGCCTTTGCTTCAGGTGACAGTTGACTCATCAGCTCGAGATATGCTATGAAGTAGTCCACTACCCTAGATAACCGGATTTTAGGGTCGTTCGGTTTCACCTTCCAACGGATTACCTCCGACTCACCTCGGAGGGCCTCACAGGTACTGGGTGCCACACTCAGCAGTTGCATCGTTATATGAACGACTGGAAATACTTCGGACTCCTCATCTTAGACGCTACACCGGTGGTTTTGAGGCAGTGGTGAATCTGCATGGATCTAGAGGTGTCTACCCGGTACATATATAGCTGCGGGAGATAACCAACCTCATCTCATCGCCGTTACTCCATATATAAACAGTATCAACGCCTGAGCTTATCTATTTCATATATATAATGGAATATTACGCGATGAAATCGAGCATCAGAATACCTGTTCTTGTACATTAGAAACTCTCGGCTCTACTCCGTACTTAGATTTACAAAAGTTTTATACATGGTTCGGTAATCCGGAAGATAGACTTAATGTTTCCGCAATATCGGAAACTACCCTCGCACATGTCGCGGTTGATATCTCTGCACCCGGGTTCATCACCCAATCACCTTTGTGACATCATTCGTTCTTTGCGTTAGGTCAAATCCGGTCACGGGGGTGTTATCACATGGAGCTTATCTTATCGGGGAGGTACAATACTGTAAGTACTAACGGTACAATATGTTCTTTCCCCTCTTCTTGTTTCTTCGAGTCTTTCCTCCTCCTTCTCTTTTCCCCCGCAGAAGGAAACTCAGAGCGGAACCAGACAGTGTCCTTTGCTGCTGGTGCCGCTTGTTCTTCCCTCGGAATAAACTGGCTCAGCCTGGTTCAAAGTTCGAGATCTGTTTTTAGTAGTGCTGGCCTTGTGTGTCTTTCATCGGGGATAAGCGGCGGTGTCTTCCCGAGTGGAGCAAGTCACTTGATTGTATCAGAAGATCTCCCCTCTCTGCTGGTTGGAAACTCCTTTAGTACTGTCGCCGAAGCGTCTGGTATTTGTTCAGCGTCAGGGATCTTTGGCTTGTTTGGCAATAACTCCTTCCGACGATTATCTGTGATTTTGAATGTCCCGAGAGAATGGCCAGCCCCGCCCAATGCTACTACTGCTTTGAGTCCCTCGCTGCCTCGTATAAAGGCCATGAGCCCACTAGCCTCGCGGTAGTGGAGGAGCTATGGGAAAGACACGAGCAGTACAAGAAGATTTCTGCTCTCCAGGACAATGATGAGTCGGTTTCTCTGAGGGGGAGCGACGATGAGGATGACGACACAGACGAAGGATACACGGATGCATCTAGGAAGCATAAACCCGGGGTGCTCAAATTGCCCCGTATTAGTCGGCTTCAGAGTCAGATATCGTCGGACTCGAGCTCAGCCACTACACCATCAACCACGTCGAGTAATTCCTCGCACTCTGTCCTATCTAGTTCTACTACTACCACTATGACAACCCCAAGCTCACAGTCACTGCAATCCGATGCGGCCGACTGGAGACGCCAAAGGGAGAAAGACCAGCAGTATCCACTATTCGTAACTTGGAACACCGTATCGAAGAGCGGCCGTAAATCCCTTCGCGGTTGTATCGGGACATTCGAGGCGCAGGAACTCTCTGCAGGCTTGAAGTCCTACGCTCTCACGTCGTATGTATTTCCTAGACTGGGAACAGAGCGACCTGCTTCATACCTAGATGATTGTCGCTAACACGGCAGTAGTGCCTTTGACGATACCCGTTTCTCCCCGATCCCAGCTACCCTTCTACCCTCCCTATCCTGTTCTTTAACTCTCCTAGGGTCCTTTGAGCCTTGCACCAACGCCCTGGACTGGATCCTCGGAGTTCATGGAATCCGCATATCCTTCATACACCGCGGTCGACGCTACGGGGCAACGTACCTCCCGGATGTTCCCGTGGAGCAAGGCTGGACCAAAGAGCAAACATTAAAAAGCCTAATGGACAAAGCAGGCTGGGATGGATCGAACGAAAGCGTCGCCAAACGGTTCCTGCGAGGCGGCAGCAACAGCAGTCACGACCACGACTCCAGCACGCCCTGGGAGCAGGTCTCCGACTTTCGAGTAATGAAGTACCAAGGGTTGAAGGCCTCGGCCAGTTATACCGAATGGCAGGAATGGCGGCAGTGGATCCTAAGCTTGGGAGATGGGAGCGCGAAGCTTTTGAGTCCGACTGTGTGAACGAATCCTGGTCTTTCCCTAGCTCTGGCCTTGGCTTACGCGCCAATTTGGACACCACTTGTCTGTTTGGTTAATGATGTTATAGTGTCGATTAAGAGGTAATGGCGCTTTTCAGGCTGATTTCCGGGGTTTCTTTTGCGTATTTCTACCTACATATCAGGGATTTATTTAAATTGAGGCATAGCACTGTTTTACCTCAATTTTCAATTATTTCAATTTGCAAGACCTTGTAGATACTTTGAGTATTGACTCGGCATGCATCGATACTACTATCGGAAAATTGTGGGATAGTTTAGTTTATATTGAAACAAAGCGCACTGCCGCTCGACCAAAACACAAACTGGCGTAAGGTCTAGCATTTTGCTTATCCAATAGTTTAGGGTAGTTTCTAATAAAGATAGAGAGAGTTCTATCTTGACAGAAAAATATACATGTCCAGCAAAACTGATATATATACCAACTAAACAAGCCATATCTACAAATTGACATACCAATCATCAAAAGTCTAGGGTTAGGCATATACAACATGGCAGCAAGATCCTCCCCCAAAAAGAGATGCGGACGCCAAAAGACATACAAATAATCAACAAGAGAGAAGAGAGGCGGTAGAAGTGAAAAGGGAGAAGGTGAGGGGAAAGAGACCTTAGTAGCTTTATCATGAGGTTTCGTTTTGCTTCATTTCTTCACAGATCTACTCCACAACCCTGCCACCATCTCCTTCACTCGCCGCTCCTGTGCCCGAATCTGTTCCTCCGTTTGACCACGAGCATCGCCGCGGCCGTCGAGGTCCATACGCCCATCATAATGCGATTGTTCCTCGATGATCTCGCTTCCGTTGACCCGTTCGGGTTTCGGGTCCACGCTCATCACCCCGTCCATCATTAGCCCGCCGCCCTCGCGAAGCTTATTGATAGCGCGGACGGTATCGATGGCTTTGTGGAGTGTTCGACGGGCGTTGAAGTTCTTTTTAACGGTCGGGAGCAGGTCTTGGCCGGACTGGTCGGCGGATAGGTTATAAGGTGGGTTGACCCAGGTATGTTGGAGGGCTTCGTGGGCGGTCATACGCGCGCCCGGGTCGACGGTCAGACACCGTTTGATGAAGTCCCGGGCGTGGGGAGAGACGCCGCGCCAGTATTCGAGCGGGGTGAATGAGTAGTCAGCTGCAAGGATGGCCTGCATCTCTTCCAGGTTGGAGTCGCGGTCAAAGGGGGTGTAGCCGCAGAGTAAGAAGTAAGTTATGACACCGATGGCCCATATATCCCTATTCACTGTGTCAGAATGTGCCGCTGAGCGTCGAGGGACCCGGCTAGATTAGGTCGAAGGGGCAGATAGGCACTCCGTGAGACATACACTGGTTTCCCGTGGCCGCTCTTTTTAAAGATCTCGGGCGCCATGTACCCTGGCGTACCGCATGTCGTCGTCAGAACGTGGAATTGTTCCTCGTCCATGATCCTGGACAAGCCGAAATCGGCAATCAGGAGGTCCGCATTGTCCTCCGGGGTGCGAAACAGTAAGTTCTCCGGCTTCAAGTCACGGTGCACGATACCGTGGTCGTGTAAGTAAGCCACAGCCGAGAGAATAGCTCGAATTAGATCCGCGGCGTCAGATTCGAAGTAGCTGCCTTTACGGCAGATACGGTCGAAGAGCTCTCCGCCCAGTGCGAGGTCGGTGACCAGATACACTACATAGTCGAGACGGTTAAATTGGTCTGAGATCAGGATCCGGTGACAACTTACGATTGTTCATAGTTTCAAAATAGTCGACTAGGGTCAAAATGTTCTGATGACCCATGGACACCCTCTTGAGCACCGCAATCTCATTCCGAACCTATAACCATATCAACGACCCATATTATCAGCGATCACGCATCTTCCGGTGCGATTTCCTCAATAGACGCCCATACCATATGCTCACGTCCCGCCATTAATCTCTTATTAATCACCTTCGCCGCATAGTACCGACCGGTGTCGATGTGTACACATTCCTTCACGACGGAGTAGGAGCCAGCGCCTAATGTCTTTCCGGTCTTGTACCGACAAGGTTGAACCTTGGGCCGCTGGCCTTGCGCTGGGGATGCCATTTACGGAGTGAAACAAGGTGGCCGACCAGGGAACTCGATATTCGATCTGTTGGATCTCCACGCGATAGAGAAAGGAATAGGGAGCGAGAGTGTCGTGAGCTGCACTGTTGGCTATGCCGTCAGCAAGAGTCCGTTAAATCGTCAGGCGATCAACCATTTGGCTAAATTAGGTTGCAGGCCCTGCTCAACAGGGACACACCGTTCCAGAGGTTCACCAGTCGCTAGTGACGGTAAGATTGTTCTGTTGTAATCGCGGTGAAATTGCTTCCGGATAGATGGCGGGGTTAAAATCAATCGAACTGGAACACAGCCCTGATAACTGAACTGTTGCTGCTGATAAATTAATATATAGTGGAGGATTTACTAGGCTGAAACGAAACGATGAGATCTCCACAAATATAAAACACTCAAGGCGAGTGTCACGAAACAATAAAGGGGGCTCTTATAGAGAAGACTACCTCACAGGGAGAGTAGAGGGGGGAAACAGACGAGTCAACGTCAGTAGAGAAAGACGATTTAATGGAACGGCACTGACTTTCCGACACTCTAAATTATTAAAGCTAATTGATCGTCGACACGACAGTTCGAGCTTACGAATCGAATTAATTTGTTTCTTTTTTTTTTTTTTTTTTCCCGGAAAATTTGAGATTCAAACAAATGAAGTCCAATTGTACATACAATGATGGATATATACCATGCGATAAGCAGTGAGCCTCCCCCCAACAAATCCCATCATCACAAACGCCGTGTATACTTTCAATGTAGTCCGTAGCTCCTATGTGACATACCCACCAGAAGCGCGTACAACAAACCTAGGGCAAAGGGGGAATGAAAACAATGAAAATAAAACCGAAGAAAACGCAGGAACATAAAGGTTCCATTATATCTGTTCAAGGACTTCCCCCGTAATACTCTCCAGAAGTTTCATCCCATGATACTTCGCCACACTGTTGAGAACTCGCAACCTCTTTTCCGCATCTGCACGGTCCATAGTTTCCACCCAGGTACCACTGCACGAACAATGCTCCATGAATTCGCTGATCTTGAGACCTCCACATTTGGAGCATTTGAGGTCCTGTGTCTGCCACCCGACGATCAGCCCCTGGACTTGGCTGATAAGAACCTCCTCCTGTGCCAATCGATCATATTCGGTTTTACAGAAAGGACAGCGCCAAGGCTTCGTCACGACCTTGCTCGGATCAGATTCTGGGTCTGGGAGGAGATCTTCATCCCTGCACAAGTCTAAATCCCGAATTAAGCAACAGGAGTTGCATGTAAGTTCGGGAAGTTTCAGGCTAGCGGCCGGGTTCTCAAATCGGCCTTCTTTGCTGAACTCTCGCACCTCAAACATAGCTAGCAGTTCGCGACGCAGAAGTCGCGTTTCTAAAGTCGTCAGATTGGACAGACTCAGCACCTGCATCAACATTTTGACCAGTTCTAACACGGGGTTGCGCTTCTCTTCATTGGGATTCGATAAGACTCCTGGGAGGACGGGGAAGGTATATTCAGATGCGAGCTCGGGATGCAGCATCTCTTCGCGCTGACGACGAATAAGACCAGATATCTGTCTCTTCAGTGGCTTCGAAAATTTTTCTGCAAGGACAGCAGATATTTCTTCGTCGTCCTCGTTGCTCGGGCGTCCGATAGGGATTTGAGTCATTCGAGGAGTGGGCGAATCAGATTCTGGATGTCTCAGGCTGTGCATTAAGTCGATGTATTCAACCACCCAATTATGGAAGATTGTCTGCATTTGGCGCGGGAGAAAACGACTGAGCTGCCAATGCATGATTGTGTCCAGCTTCTGTTCATCCGACCCGCTTATTTCTCGGCAGCTTTTCCCTCCGTAATTGTACTCATCATACCAGACCAGATAGTCCCAGTATTCCTTGATGTCGAGGTCAATGAAATGGAAAGAAGGGTTTGCACGGATCGATTTCAACACATATTGGCTGTATGCGTAAGCGTTTCCAACCTCAGTCTTGCTTGTCTGAAGCAAGAGGCGTGTAGAGCTAGCGAAGACGATGTTGGACCCAACACGTCTAAATTCAGCCATAAGCCGCTGAAACGATTTCCTGGACAACATGCGCACATAGTTGTGTAGAGACCGATCGTAAAGACAGGAGGCTGGACTCTCTACCCAGCGAATTAGGTGCTGCACCATGATGTCCGCCATGTTGTTTCCTTCACAGGCCTCAGTCCACCAATGCTTTACCATCTCACGTAGCACATGCGCACCAGCTGAAGCAAATGCTTTCTCCGAGTAAAGAACGCCTGTTCCGTTTGATTCAGCTGAAGGTTCATTTGACGCCAGAAGCGTATCGGCACCCTCCGTCTCGTTGATAATCGAGGATGTCAGGATCGTATTGATCGCAAGATTACGAACTTCGAGCTCGATACACACAGTGGTATAGGCGCTTGGGACATTGGCAGATGGCATGGATACCTTCTCTAAAGGACCTGTGGTATCATCCTTTTCGTACCCTGCGTGATCAGGCCTTGGGCCTGAAGACCACCAGAGAACGACGTTATTCTGAGAAAGTCGTCTGGCGTATGATATGTCAATAAGATATCGGGGATCATCACTCTCTAAGTTGCAGAGGGGGACATCGCCGTATCTTGCTAGAAGAGTCAGATGCTGCACCCAAGATGAGAGATACAGGTAGTGCGTGACCAGTCGTCTTGCAACGAATGACTGCCAGCCCAAGGGTGGAAGATCCATATCGGTTACTTCTGGTTTCACGGCCAGAGTTGGATATTCTCTGAGTATAGGAATGTCGTGACACAAGCGACTTCTTTGTTGCGACTGTATTATTAGGACAGTTGGCTGGGTTTCGTCGTTCTTGATTTTCTTGACCAAATCGCCAACTTCCAGATATGCTTTCCTTCTTGTCGTCACTTGAATTGTTCTGAAGTGAACCTTGTCTTGGTACTCGAACGCATTCTGAGACTCGTCTTCTAGATGATCCTCCTGCTTTCGCTTGAGAAGTTCGGTATAGATTTTATCGACATTTGGGATACCCTGGACATCTCGCGTGCGGTTCAAAATAACAATATGCGCTTCGTTCTTCGTTGACGAGAAAATTCCGAAAATCTGTCTGTCGCCAGAAGTGACATGGTATAGATAATGATAGACAAGCGGTGTGTCCATAAGATAAGGCCGCTCTGAAGTCGTGCGACATAACGTCGACAAATCAAATCCGCGGTCTAATCCTTCTCCTAGAACGCCTCGCTGTTCCTCGTCGAAAGTACATATACTACCGAGTCTCAAGATGGCGCGTACATTCAAAGGAATGTTTTTCTCGTAAACACCCTCGATACTTGGATGCTGCAGAAGTGCATCCATCTTATCAGCCTCACGCAAATAGGTATCCTCAGACAAAGTCAGTTTGAACAGGTGCACTGAAGGATGCCCGTTCGGTAAGGTGTGATTGACTTTCTCTACTTCACAATCCGGAACATCAACATCAGGAAGTGAATCCCGTTTCAAATTGATGTAAATTTGCCGGGGAACTTTGACAGTGAGAGTATGGATTTTCTTGTCGATTAAAACAAAAGCCCGAACAATGCCAGGTCTCGCTGTTTCAACAAGCTGCAAAACTTGCCAAGTATTGATATAGAGAA
Organism: Aspergillus hancockii; assembly: GCA_001696595.2. Lineage (NCBI taxonomy): Eukaryota > Fungi > Ascomycota > Eurotiomycetes > Eurotiales > Aspergillaceae > Aspergillus > Aspergillus hancockii. The sequence goes on from MBFL02000072.1 coordinate 63,088, forward strand.
GCTCGGCTTGGTTCCGAAAGTGGTGACTCAAAGAGTCGTTGGCAACATTCGTCCTTTCGCCGAAAAGCTGACGGCGCCGAACCCGTGCTTGCTTCTGAATTTTCCACTTCTGCTTCTGGTACTTCAGGAATTCAACATAGTCCTCCGCCATTGAGGGCATCTTTGATGGAAGACTGGCGAATGGATCAAGAGAGGTTTTTGAAGAGCCTTCAGGAAGCTTTCTTTTCTGCGATGTCTTAGTACAGGGGGATGACTTCAACTTCTGTGTCGAGTTAGCGATGACCTCGCCCATATCACCCGCGTGCTGCACACGATGATCGAGGATGTTTGTTGAGATATCAGAGAGTGGGTTTTTCTCGGATTTCGCGAATACGTCAGTCATTTTGATTTGTTTGAACTTGTCATCCTTGATGTTGATACGTCTTTGCAGCCAATCTGGATGGGCGACTCGAGGCACTGGATTACGAACTTTCTGCAGAGCAGCAGGTATCGTGATAAGTTTCTGTACAACGGATCCCAATCGTTCTAGATAATAATCCCAGTCGATCACGGTCCGGGGGTCACAGTCACGAGGGTCATCTTTCAGCCACTTTCGCAAGAAATGGCGTTTCACATTTTCTTCGGCTGAAAAGATCGCCACAGGAATGGCTCGCTCAGTCACAGGTGTATTTCTCGGTCTTGCAGAAATAATATACTTGCAGTTGAGACCCTTGTCTTTGACCATTTGCTCGCCCAGAAACTCTGCTAAACGGCGCGCCGTAGTGATGGACGTCGACTTCTGGTTACCATATTCTTCCAATGTCTTCGCCATGCTCCTGTTTTCAGAAATGAGTTCGATCAATTCCTCATCTGCCAGGGTAGCACCATGTTCATATAGTACGTCTAGCCATCTGTCGGCCACTCGGGCTACAGCGGCGTATGTCTCTTCAAGCGACGATCCTTCCAAGAAGAATTTGAATATTTGAGTCTGGAAAATTTTAATCAGCTTCAACTCTCCTCTCCGCTTGACTTCGAATCCTTTCAATTCAGCCAGAGACCCGTCGTGGTTGAAAACCGCATAGCGCTTCTTCAGGTTTTTGTCTTCCTCTTTCGAAGTTGGCAGAATCATTGCTCTGTACGGCCCGTCAACTTCAAAGAAGATAGAGTTATCACTATGTGTCTCGTATTTGAAAGTCTTTGGATCGACCAGGGTTTGATACTGGTGATTTGTATAACTTCCATGGACAAGGTGATTCAGCATGACACATGGATAAGAAATCCCCAGTTTCTTCCCATTCTTTAAAGTAAAAGAGAAGTCCTCAGGGAAACTTCCAGGAAGCATGCACCAGATACCATCTGTGTCAAGCTCCAGTGGCCGGCCAATACGCTCGACTAATTCTCTCGCCATCTGAATAATTCGAGCACCTGTCAGGCAAGTTACACCGGCCATTTCCAGTGAATACCACCGAGAACCCTTTCTCATGACATAACCGTAAAAACTGTTCAGAATGACTTTATGGGCAAGCTGTAGGGAGTCGAAAAGGATAATCATCTTTTTGGCTTCTTCAATTTCCCCCGCCGAAGCACCTGCAGCTTTTAGAGAATCCGTCTTGTTCTTCCAAACTTTCTGTTTTCCTTTAAAATCATATCTTCGATCTCGAAAGCTGCGAACAGTGTTCACGTAAAAGGGATTTTCTCGTTGACAGATGATAGCCTCTCGCACCATAGTCTTGCTGTCATGAATCTTGTGATAAATCTTCTTGCTATAGTCCTGAAGTCTCTTTTTGATTATGGCTGCTTGTTCTTCAGGGCTCATATCGCCGAATGACCTCATCGGGCTGTTTTTGTGCTTCCCTGGAAACTTTTCGTTCCCAATTGCTTGTCGAACCATATTATACTCGTCACGCTTTGCAGGAAGGAATTCACCTCTCCATGCCCACGGCATTCGCCTATCACAGGTCTTGCCAGGTCGATTGAAGTCGCAGGCGGCGCAGTTGGACTCCTGAATCATCGAATCCGGCTGTAATCGATTCGTGGTGATGATGTTTGGGTACATAGACGCAACGTCTAAATGGTAGATAGAAGGATTCTCTTCTCTATTAGGGTTTTCTTTCAGAGCGATCAAGAGCTTAGAGATCTGTCCTTTGACTTCCTCATAGTTAGCAACATCATCCAACGACTTCTTCTCTTCCACTTCAATGCTAAATTTCAGAGCCGCATCCAGGTCCCGAAGCAATTCATCAATCGCGGTAGGATCGACCTTGAACGTAACAGGAATATCACTTCGGAATACACCAGCCTCGATACTCTCCACGTGTCCACCCACATAAGTCTCAGACTCCAGTAAATGGCCATCGTAGAAAGCTTCCGGAGGATCCTTGTGCTTATTAGGCAGGATGATCTCGCCTTGGTATGCTTGAACCATCAGAAGCATTTCGCAGAGCGTGCCTGTTCCTTTCCGCAGCGTGTCATCGGGGTTAAGAGGAACAATGGTACAAAGTGAGAAGATGAAAGGATGGACGTATTTCATATATAGATAATAGGTGGCGACAGCATCGGAGACTGAATATTCAGCTAGTGTCTGAGGTCTTTCGCTTGCATACGGAGTCATGAGTTCTGGGTCGAGTTCATCAGGATCGTATCCGAGCTTTGCAACAGTGACCGCTTTCAAACCACGACTTCCCTGAGGGAGGTAGCTGTCACGGTTGACCCAAGCAAAGCAATCCATATGCACACAGCTATCGCTCTGGTAGATGTCCTCACTGTTTTTGCGAAAGCCAATTTCCGTATACATATCGATCCCTAGAACACTTGCCCTCGCTTCAACGAACGGCCAATCGAAAAAGTCTCCGTTGTATGTGGCAATGACATTCGGTTTAGCTTCTTTGATGTGTCCAAAAAACCGTTCGAGAACAGCCCTCTCGTCCGATTCGTTGAAAATCATGAACGGACCACTATATTCGGGCTTAGGCGTGTATTCGAAATCATTGATATCTTCAGATACTATCTCTCGATTCGTGATTAAGAATCCTTGCCCATCTATCATGTACGAGATCATCATAATTTGATCGATGACGGAGTCGGGGAATTTCAGCGGCAGCTTTGTTGTTTCAATATCAAAAGCGAGTACAACGGGATCAGGTCGCTGAACTCGTTCCTCTATACAAGACAAGGAGATTACACCGTGTTTCGCTTCCACAGTGTACCATTTTCCTATCCGAATATCTTCCAGGCATCTTGTTAGTCAACGTATTTAGCATCATTGCGGAGAGTCTCATACCTTTGTCTATCGCCACTCTAACGTGATAAGGAACATCATATTCTCGGATATCAATTATAAAATCACTCGCTTCCATAGTTCCATTAGTTCGTGACTCGTTAGTTATTTCGTCATCAAAGAGATCAAAGCCAGCATTTGCACTTGGGGACCCAGTTAGCTTCCATTCATTCTGAACAGCAACCTAGTAGGTTCAACAAACCTCGAAATCTCCACATAAGTATCCATCTCATTCACATTCTTCTTATTCTTCTCCGCCAGTGGAAGCAGTGTTCTTCGAACTTCCAGCAGATGGCTCACGTTCGCAAACTCTAGTTGAAGAAAAGTCCTCCGATGCCCAAGTAGGTGGTTCGGTAGTTTGAGATCTTCCTTCTCTACTCTTGTGACCTTCTTGATGAGACCCTCAAACTTTCTCTGGCACCATTCCTCGACTTCAGCTTCGTGTCCTTTCTTCACGACAATGTTAAAATATGGGTCGTATTCTAATGTCGCCTTGAAACTTCCACCGTCTTCTTCGAGAAAGTAGTAGTCGACACCGGCGCGACCTCCGGGCACTTTCGGATCTTCTACCGAAGTGCTGTGCATGTTGATAAGCCATCCGACCCTCTTTTCGCCGGATTCAAAGCGCGGAAAGCCCAAGGATTCATCGATGCTGTTCGCCAGCCGAATTGATTCAAATTTCTCATCTTGGGATGTGGCTTCTGACGACCGAAGAGACGAAAATTCGACGGTTTTTGTTCGATTCGGTTTGTAAGACGACGCATTTGACCGAAACTTGTTCCCGTACTTGCTGGGTTTCTTGATAGGCATTGCAACGACACGCCCGCTAGCTGGGGCTAGAAATCACTGTTTGACGCGAAAAAGCTGGCCAAGCATGGAACACAAACAACAAGTATTAATTATTAGTATGTCTCAGAATTGGGCATGTTTGGTTCCTGCCAAAGTGTATACTCAATGGATATGAGATGAAGTTTTGATGGGCTAGTGCATTCAATCATATTGACTCAGTCCATTCTGAGCCACTGAAAGAGCCAGATTTGGCAGCTATTCTGCGGGTGCCGCCAACGCGTTCGCGTTCCACTATACGCGTTACCTTGACCAGGCCCGCCGGGCCCGCCGGAAAAACTAGCCGTTTACAACAGTATCTGGATGTTTTCGGATCATAGTTTCCTCCGATCGTACAATGTTCCTGCACAAGTCTGCCTTTGGTTTGGTGATCTAGGTGAACAGTCCGTATTGGCTAGTTTAAAGCAACATCTCAATCTATATAAAGCACCATGACAGAGGACACGGTAGAGTCTACTACCCCAAACTCTGGGCAACAGAGCAACCCCCAAGAACAGAGGAAACCGAAGCATGATTTTCCTAAGTCGCAGGTCGGGAAGCTATGGGATGCCTTCGGAAACCCTGAGGAGTCGGCGAATGTACTATCAACAGGGGCTGGTCCCTCCGGAAGAGTCCAGACGAACGATGTTACGGTTACTGAAGCTATGAAATCATTATCTCTCCAAGATGCCACAACTTTCTACAAAAAACCTTGCGCACGAGACTCTTTACTACTGGGGATTGGAGCTGGGTTCGGTATCGGCGGTGTTAGAGGTGTATTAGGAGGTAAATAATTATCCGCTCAGTTTTTGCTTAGGATGTAGCATGTGATAACCCCGGGACAATTTCTGTTTAGGATTGCGCTCAATGTGGACTGCTTGCAATTGGGCTGTGGGCGCATTTGCCATCACTTCTCTTGCAGCGCACGAGTTTTGCCAGCGGCGTCGGGTACAAGAGCTGGATGGCATGAAGCAAGCAGTGGAGTTGATGAAGGAGCTGAAAATCAAAAAACAGCAAGAAAAGGAACAGAAGGCTGCGGAGGTTGCCGCGCGCTTGGCAGAGGAAGAGAAGAAACGGAAGAGCTGGACGAACCTATCGAACTATAAGTTCTGGTAGAGCTTTGCGCATTGCCCGGAGTCATGGAGTTTGCTGGGATCTCATTGTAAATGTCAAGTGGAATGTAAAGTACATATGTCTATCTCGTTGGACAGCCTTATAAAGATGAACAATCTCATGATCGCATATCAATATCCAAACCAACGCCAGTTCATTAACCGCCCGTACTCCGTTGTACCCAAAATTGCCTCAATCCAAAAATGAGGACTAACTGTTGAATGAAAAACAAGGAAAATCAAATTAGACGTCAAATTAGACGTCAAATTTGACTTTCTTCTGAATGGCGCCCTTCTGGATGGTCCGTAATTTTTCGAAATCGACCCCATCTCTTCTTTCCCTTCGCTTTTCTCGTGCTTCCCTCGTCTCGCGACTCTTCCAATCTGCAAGTTGCCTCTGCCTTTTCTGAGATCTGGCCCAGGCCATTGCCGCAGTGGGTTTGAAGCCGATCCCATTTATACCATATCCATCGTCGGTTGGGTCGGTTGGATCGTGGCCAGTTATTTCAGAGTCATGCCATGTGAGCGAATCGTCACTTGTGCTGCTAGCGGGGGGTGGAGATTTCTTCCGCCCTTGCTGCGTCTTTTGGAGGGTTCGTCGCTTGCGAGGGCTTAGGGTCGTCTTTTTTTGAGGAGACGATGCTGACGTAGCATTTTTCTCCAGAGATTGGTTTTTGATGGTCACTTGAGGAGGCCCAAGTGCAACAGGGTCAGTTCCTGCCTGTGGGTTGGTTTCCGGCATATCATAGGGACTGCTGTATGGCGTAGGCCAGCATCTCGGTGCTGCCGAATGCGCAAGTGGTGACTGGCTCGAATTACCACCCAGAAATTGCGGTGACGGGATGTGGTCCCCACGTATGGCCAGCTGCCCCAGGCGCCCAGCAACAGCGGCTCGAGGACTATATCTCCCTAGCTCTTCTTCCTCACGAAGCCTCACTTCTGGTAGACTAGGGGCCGAAACACTAGATGGAGACGATATAGAAGGATTAAAGCTATCGGATTCTTCTGAGGGGCTGCGATTTCGTTGGGGCGAGTGCAAGATCATTGTTGGTGCACTCGCAGGCATCATCGCGGGGCTGAAGCTGAAGACGGATGTGGGGGCATCACTCTGATAAGCCTCCATTGATACAGTAGAAACTCATAAGAACGAGAACACTCAACAGATCATCGTTTTCTATGGGTCCAGTCCTGAACTAGCGTCACTTATAGCCATCATAAATCATAAATGGGGGGTTTGCGGAGAATGCAAGGGCTCGGGTCATGGCGATTGAGGGGAGAAAAGCAATGGGGTTGGTTCATTGTTAGAGAGGGGGTTCAGTTGACGAACGGCAGTGAATTCCGCCCTTTCCCTCATGGCCGTCACTTGCCTGTAGGGCTGGACGTAGTACGTATGTAGCACACATAAACTAGAAAAGAGTACTACTACTAGTCCTATCCACATAAAACAAGAGAATCCGATTGACATTTTCAAGAGCTACACACAAATTTTAGCACGACGGAGGCCTCAATCGAATAATTTACAAATACCCAGCCCAACAAGTCGTGAAGTGAACAGAACATATATAGCAAAAATAACTCAAAATCATCCCTACAACGCCGCGACAATGACGCCCTCGTGTCCCAGAAATCGGTGCATTTAGACCTTCTTCTTCTTCTTGGACGGCTCAGCATCGGTGTCGTGCTTCCGCTTCTTCTTCTCGGATTCGCCCTCACCAACATCCGACTTCCTCTTCTTCTTCTTCTCCTCCTTCTCACCCTTGTCTTTCTTGTCGCTCTTCTTCTCCTTCTTTTCCTTCTTCTCCTTCTTCTCCTTCTTGTCCTTCTTCTCTTTCTTCTCCTTCTTGCTCTCGGCATTAGCATCTTCCATCTCTTCGTCGCTCTGATCAGCATCGACGTCAATATCAGCCAAGACAGCATCCATAGCATTTTTCTAAGAAAGGTTAGTGTAACGTTGGAAGAAAAATTACAATGCATGAAAACATACCATGGCGACTTCGTTCTTAGTAGGTGCAGCTCCGGTAGAGTAGAACTCCAAACGTTCCTCAACCTGCTTCTTCAAGGCTTCACCAAACTTTGTCGTAGGCTCCTCAGAGAAGTTATCAATTCTGGAAGCAATGGAACACTTGTTCGCAAGGAATCGAGAAATGCGACCCTTGTTCTTGGGGCCAGCCTTGCCGATGAAAGAGGAGTGATACAAAAGCCCGTACTTAGGGGTGTTTCCCTTGGTCTTCAGGGCCCTGAAGAGAGCCTTCTCAGCACCGAGAATCTGCACGGTGGAAGCGGGGTACTTGGACAGGTTGGTCAAGCTTCCGGCATGCGAAATGAGACGAGCACCGACAATCTCTCCGATCAAAGCAGCCAAGTTGGGCGCAACAACGCTCATCTTCGAGACTAAGTAGGCATGCAGAGACTTGCGGTACTTAGCAAGGCTGACGACTCTTGACGCGAAAGCAATAACGTTCTCCATATCAGTCTCGGAGATTTCCTGACCCATACTGTGCTTGGCGGCATCGATAACGCTCTGGGCAATACCCTCATCGTCTTCCACAAGCGCAGCAAGATCGTGCAACTTATCATCGGTCAAGGTTGCCTTGTCCTGCACGAACAGAGCGACTTGCGCGTAGCGTTGGTTGTCCGAAACGATCTTGATGAGTTCGGGGAAATGCCACGAGTACCACTCCCGGACTCTCATGGAGAATGTGTTGATAGCCTTGTCGAGCTGATCGAGAATAGCAATAGCCTGAATGATGTGGTTATCGTCACGCTGAACAGAGAACTTGACCTTGGCGCGAGAGTAAGCGTGACCAAGACCAAGTTGAGCAGTGTCCATGTCACCCTCACGAAGTTGCTTCAACAACTTAGTAGCGTGCAATCTGACACCACGGAGCAAGTCCTGCACAACCTCGCTAGTATCGCCGGTTTCGCAGTCAACGAAAGAAAAGGCAGACTTGATACTTCCGGCCAATGCCTTGTCCGATACTCCCACGATGACCTTCTTCTTCTTGTTAGGCTTGGGAAGGTTCAATTCGAGGAAAGAAATAAGAGTATCCGAGGCAACACCTTCCGATACGTCGTTAATTTCGCTCAGAGCCATCTTGTTGTTCCTAGGCCTGGTCAGTATTTTATTTAAAAAAAAAAACCTAGTCAGGTTGTCGAATGACGTACTCAAAAGGGAGAAAACTGGCCAAATCGACCATCTTTCCAAACCTGGAGAGATCATTTACACCCTCCTGAACCTCCTTCAAGCGATTGCCAACGCTGTCACCTTGGTGAGTGACCTTGAAAAGTCCGTAGCCTACAGGGCCCTCGAAAAGAAGGAAGTCGGCCATTGTTGAGTAAAAAGGGCCAAAATTTGAGGGGGAAATATTCCTTTCAATGTAATCAATCGAGCCCCTTACCCGTATCCCAGTAGTCTGCGGTCGTAGACTTGCCGTGGAGCGCCGTGGAGTAGGAGAAAAGGCTGGAGGGCAAAATTGGAGCGTCGAGCCTTCGGAGCTCTTTTTTTTCGCGGCGGCGCTAGTGCGAATACTGAATGTGGGCTTTTTGCCAAAACCACGAGCTCACCGCATTCGACGGCAAACACCACCAGCTTTGTGCCAGTGCGGGCTATTCTTTGGGCCGGTAGCACCAGCAAGCCTCTTTTTTTCTACGAGCTCCTTTGCTGGATTTCTCTGGTTTTTATTTATCCATTCAGCAGAAATGTCTGCAACTCAGTTACTCAATCCCAAGGCTGAGTCGAGGGTATGTCATTAACAATTTCCCCTCCCCCGAAACAGCCCCTCAGTGACCACACGCAAACTAACATTGCACAGCGGAGGGCCGAGGCCTTGAAGGTCAATATCAGCGCTGGTGAGGGTCTTCAGGATGTTCTGAAATCTAATCTTGGTCCTTCCGGGACGTTGAAGATGTACGTTCTTATACTCAAATAATACAAAACGGATGCGGCGCTGACAAAATTTAGGTTGGTGGACGGTGCGGGCGGCGTATGATATATCCCCCTGAGATCGCAGCATTAGGTGTCTAACGAGGATGCAAAATAGATTAAACTGACCAAGGATGGAAACGTACTGCTGCGGGAGATGGTAAGGCTCAATTCCATTCAAGATGCGCTGGACAAACGCTAACATTTCCTACAGCAAATCCAAAACCCCACTGCCGTAAGCTACCTTCCTCTCATGCTCGAAGACGTTTTCGATTACTGACATAGCGAAGGTTATGATTGCCCGGGCTGCGACAGCGCAGGATGATATCACCGGTGATGGAACAACCTCCGTGGTCTTGTTGGTGGGAGAACTTTTGAAGCAGGCAGACCGTCACATCTCCGAGGGATTGCACCCTAGAGTAATCACGGATGGATATGAGATCGCGAAGAACGAGGCACTTAAGGTCAGTAACAAATGTAATGACCATTTGTGCTTTTGAGGCTGATTGATTTCGATATGCAGTTCCTTGATCAGTTCAAGATTGAGCGGACAATCGACCGTGAACTGTTGCTCTCTGTTGCTCGGACTTCACTCAGCACAAAACTGAACAGTGCACTTGCTGAAAAGCTCACGCCCGATATTGTCGATGCCGTTCTAGCTATCCACAGAGCTCCCGAGAAGCCAGATTTGCACATGGTTGAGATTATGACCATGCAACATCGGTCATCTTCCGACACTCAGCTTATCCGTGGTCTTGCCCTGGACCACGGTGCTAGGCATCCCGATATGCCTAAGCGGGTGGAAAATGCTTTCATCCTCACCTTGAACGTCAGCTTGGAGTACGAAAAGTCGGAGATCAACTCCGGTTTCTACTATTCTTCTGCCGAGCAGAGAGATAAGTTGGTGGAGAGCGAGCGCAAATTCGTGGATTCGAAACTGCAAAAGATCGTAGAGCTTAAGAAGCAGGTTTGCGGCACCGACCCGAAGAAGGGATTCGTTGTCATTAACCAAAAGGGTATTGATCCTCTGAGCTTGGATGTCCTCACCAAGAATGGTATTCTTGCCCTTCGGAGAGCTAAGCGGAGGAACATGGAACGTCTCCAGCTGATTTGCGGTGGTGTTGCACAGAACAGTGTAGAAGACTTAACGCCAGATGTCCTTGGATGGGCTGGTCTTGTTTACGAACACCAGCTCGGAGAGGAGAAGTATACTTTCGTTGAAGAAGTCAAGGACCCCAAGTCTGTTACCATCCTTATCAAGGGACCCAACCAGCACACAATCGCTCAGGTCAAGGATGCAGTTCGTGACGGTCTGCGGTCGGTCTACAACTCCATCGTCGATGGCTGCGTCATCCCCGGCGCCGGCGCATTCCAAGTTGCCTGTGCCTCCCATCTGTCTTCAGAGAGCTTTAAGAAGACTGTCAAGGGTAAGGCTAAGTGGGGTGTTGCGGCCTTTGCCGATGCCCTTCTGATCATCCCCAAGACTCTTGCCGCCAACTCCGGCCACGATATCCAAGACTCGTTGGCAGCTCTGACAGATGAGCGGGCAGAGGGTAACATAGTTGGGTTGGATCTGAATACCGGCGACCCAATGGACCCTGTGCAGGAGGGTGTCTTCGATTCCTACCGTGTTCTGCGCAACTGCATCGCCTCGAGCACTGGTATCGCTTCTAACCTGCTCCTGTGTGACGAGTTGCTGAAGGCCAGACAGATGGGCAAGTCAGGAGGACCAGGCGGTATGGAAGAGTAATGCAGATACTACGTATAGATCAAATCACGTAAAGGAGCTCGGAAAGGGTTCATATTCGGATTTCAGTTTAAAATTAGTTGACGCGAAATTGTATCCCATAATTGCAAAATGCCATGCTAATAAGCTTAGGCAATCTAATGCACATTGGACACTGTCTACGCCGCTAATGACGAGATAACTTTTTCGTTCCCATTAAATCATACCTAAGCTATGTTCGTCGAGAAGTAAAATAAAAATATAAATAGATAGATAGCCACTGCTGAGTGTTGATTGTGAACACTGATGTTGCTTGAGTACAATTCTGGCATAGCTCAATATTCAAATGGTATTATTCATAAAAGCGTGTGTTCTAAACCATACAACCAGCGCCATCCAACAGAGCCCAGAGAAGATTATAATAATACATGGTGGTTGCCCGAACCTGGCAACGCTAGAAGAGTCAATACTACACATCTATTCATCATCCTGGTCACTCCCTGACTCCTCTGTTTCAGGCGTGTCGCGTGGAGCCCATCTTCCGAGAAAGCCCTCGTCTCTAACGGGATCTTGCATAGCAACACGATGGGTTTTTGCCCATTCAAGCACCTTCGATTTTCGTATCATCACTGTTTCACCGTCAACAGCTTCGTCCGCTTCTTGGTTTGCCTTGCGTTTCTTCGACGGTGTTGTAGGCTCGACGACTCCCATGCCTTTGAGAGCAGTAATCACGTCTTCGGCCAACATGCCGGTCACTAATCCTATATCTTGAGCCGACATGACATCATAGGAATGTTTCTTCTTAGAGCCATGAGAAGTTTTCTGCTTCTGCTGCGAAGAATCCTCCGTGTCCGCAGAGCCCGAGCCATGTAATAGAAAATACCGAGCAATTCGCTCTTCCCAGAATCGACTGTAGCTCTTTTGACCCATCTCACTCAATGGCTTTTCCGGGCCACCTATCAAGCCTCCGTCCTTCTCCCATGCACTCAACTTGTAGCTCACGCCCATCAATAGCTTTCCCAGCTGCTTGTGCTGATACGGAGGGAATATGAGAATGCAAGCAAGGTTATTTGCATCCCAGGATAGCTTCTCTTTCGAAAAGAACCCTAGTATGTAGTAGTTGTTCGGGTCACTGGGGTCCGTAAACGTGAGGAGGTAATAGAGGAAGGACGCGACATCGAAAAAGACCGACTTATGATCGAGAAATAGCTTCGCGAAGAGGGAGAGGTTTTGCCCGTATAGCTTGTGGTCGTCCCCATCGACTTCCCACACCGCGTATCCCCCATAATCGTAGACTTTTGTCCCCGGAGGCGTAGTTCGATGCTGGCAAGCGCGTGTATGTTTGGCGTAGGCGTCTACGTCGCACGAGTACCGGAAGCACCAGCGACAGACATATAACCTATCCGTATCCTTGCTCACAAGCTCCTCGGGGTAAATGGACTGGTACCATGTCTTGAACAGAAGGTCCCCTAGTACGACGTGTTTCACGTTACGGTCGACGGGTGGTTTGGTGTGGGACGAGGCATTGTCAGGAGGAGCCATTAGAGTGTTCGCGGAGAAAAGAGGAATTGCGCGAGGAAGCGGAAGGGGTGGTTTTTAAAACTCCGCCCGATGGGCTGTGGTTGAAGGTATGTTATCGGACGCGTATCTCTAGAGGGCAGGCCATTGGCATCGGTATACGGGTGTGGTGGTCGCGCTTTTTTTAGGACGGGCGGTGGTCCTGTGGCACAGTGTTGCGATTGTTGATGTGAACAGGAAGAGTACGCAACCAATTAAGCAGAGTTAGATGAATGAAGCGTGTTGTGCTTATAGAATGATCCGTCAAGATGATGAAAGCGCATCTTCCCGCTTCCCATCAATCAAGACATGACAGTTCCTCAGTTACTCCGGTATCAATATCACTAATATTGCATTGAATTGAAAAGAGTTAAGCCTGCGGGAGTACGTAAGATGGGTCACTTGATAACCTCCCGAAAAGGCAATTCTATCCAATCATTGATCACGATGCGGGGGCGGAAGCTTTCACGTTCCAGAGGTATTGAATTACTTTAACAGTGACTATCCTTTCACCTCGACGTCTTATGGACTAAGCAACCTCCGTCGTCCATTCAACGAATATTATACCTGGTTGCCTGGATCCTTGCGGTCTTCATTTGTTACACACCCGTGGCCATTCCGGATGAGAATGGGCAACTCCCCTCATTGGTGATACCGACGACTTCTGCTGTCTAGGTCTTACCTTGCTTTTGCCATCGGTTTTAAGCCCATAGGCAACAACATAGCCTCCGTCACGCCTCCACCGCAAAGCTCCTAGGATTCGATTCCGATCTCTCTTTTTCAAGCCTTAATGCTTTCCTAGCTCACCAGCAACTCGTCTCTTCCCTGCCAATCTATCATTCCTTCTATCTAAATCCATCTCTCGTACTACTGTGAACTCTTGAGCTCACAGCATTGCCTCTTCTTTGTCTATTACACTATCACTATATCTTCCTTCTCTTCTTTTCTATATCTCACCCAATAGTCAAGAGCGTGTATCTGACGTTAGTTGTCGCCAAGATGCTAAAGCCTTTCCAGATAAGAGATCTTCATCGATCATCGTCCCAAGAAGATCTCAGTGAATCTTTGAGCCTTAATTATGCGGTAGTAGAAGACGGCAATATCCACCACAGTCGCTATCGGGGCATTGTCCGGTTGTCTGCTTCAGAGTATGATGAAATAGCTACAAATCATCCGAGCGCTCGTCTTACGTACATTGACGATGATGATGGAGAGCTTATCACAGTATGTCTACCAACATCATTATGTCTTTCTGCTATGCTAATAGAGGTCATTAGGTTGGGTCCTCTCTGGAGCTCTCACAACGTCTGGAGGAACCTGCTGATGCTCCGGCCCTTCCGGAGCCGGTCCCGCAGTTCGTCGCCCTTGAGCCGATGCATATATTCGACATCCGGCGATCTAACTCAGTGACGGATCTATGGAAGAAGTTTGAATCCAAACCACATCCAGATGGCCTTGAGGATAGGAGTGAGGTCGGTGGTAGACCTGCAGCTACGGGAGTTTCTTCTCCTGATGCTCAAGTAGAGTCTAGCTCTAGTCGCGAGAACCTTAATCCCGCCACGACTGATGTCTCAGCGCCGCTCTTGGCCGCATTTGAGGTCGAGATGGCCAGGATTATGGGTGCTACTGACACCCTGAATACCAGAAATGTTCACCCAGAGCCTTCAGTTGAGACACAAGCTAGAACCGAATCAGATCGACGTCAGTACCCGAGCGACGCTTTCGTACATGCTCTGCACAACCTAGTGGAAGGGGCTGAAATGATCAGTGCTGGCGTGAGGTCAAGGCTGCCTGAGTTCGAACGGCAGTTGCAGAATGCTCAACGCACGCTCCCTGAACATGTTGGGTCTTCAGTACAAGTAGCTCTCACAGCTCTGGATAGCCATGCGAGGAACTTAGTCAACGCTCTCAACAACGCGTCCGCTGCGGGTGGGCAGAGAGCAGGGACTCTTTTTCAAACCGAGCTTCCTACGCCCGCCGCAACTGTGGAGGGTTTGCGTAATATGGCATCCGAACTTGGCCACATGGGCCACACGTTGTTTGAGGCTTTCGAATCTGAGTTTAGATGCAATGCCTCGAGCGGCCAAGGTCAGGGCACTTCTGGGGATAACCCAGGGCCGTATGTCTCTGGAACTGCGCAGCAAGCAGAGCCAGTTTCTGCTGCTCCACTAGACAATGCAGCGATATCACTTGAGTCTCAACAATCAGATACGGCCGCAAACTGCGACAACGAGAAAGTGCCGTTGAGCACAGAGACACGGGGAGTGGCATCAACGCATCCAGAATCGCAGGGAACCTCAACCAGGCCGAATACCATGCCAGCCACTAGTCGCGATGCTAATCCTTCGACGGACTCTCGCCAACAGCCTGGATCGTCAGTAGAGGCATTAGCTTCCTCATATATCCAGACGCCGTTCCCTAGCTTATGGAACAGACCGCGCCCCCTACCTCACAGGCCTCACCCTTCACACAATTTCCGGCCTCCATTCGTCACGCCAAACACCTATCATCCTACCCCGCCATTTCCAGTCCCACACCATATACCTCCCATGTTTTGGACACACCATGGACCACCTCATGGCCCTCCTCCTCGTGGGCCTCTACATGGCCAACCTCATGCTCCTCCCCCTCCCCCTCCGCACGGCCCTCATGGGCCTCCTCATGGGCCTCCTTATAGCTCTCCTTATGGCTCTCCTCATGGCTCTCCCTATGCTCATGCCCCGCACCACGCACCTTTGCATCCTCCCACATCCGTCTTACCCCAACCCCTGCGGCTACCTCGTCACAGGTATCGAGGATGGCCCCATACGTCCCAACTTGAGCGGAATAACGATGAGCCACCCGTCAACGAAATAGCCCTCCTCTCTAGCCACCACCCACACTCTATCCCAGCTGGTGGCTCTACCCAAACCTCCCTGTTCATCGGAAACGTGGGCTTCAGTGTTCATGAAGCAATGATCCACGATGTTTTCGCTTCAAAGGGCTTCCTGGTCGATGTATATTTGCCGCAAGATGCGGAGACAGGAAGACACGCAGGCTTCGGCTACCTCCATTTCCCTTCCATTCAGGCAGCAAGAGCAGCAATAGATGCTTTGCAGGGAACCCATATTGATGGACACTCAATCAATTTGGAATTCAGCGATCACTCTCCAATCAGAACACTTCACCCAGCGCAGAGTCCGGAAGAAGCTTCTGTTCAACCGTCGAGGCCATCAGAGCTTCAGTCTACTGGTCCTTCAGCTGGAGCAAGGCGGGTGTCATCCGAATCGCAAGTTAGTGAAGGAGAGCAGGTTACTTCAACCAACGACCGGAGATCGGCACCTTTGACCGTAGCTGACCTATGCTCGAGCGATAATCGTCAAGTAAACACCCAGGCAGCTTCAAGTGCCAACAGCTTGGTGAACTCCTCGCTTTTGGACTCAGAACGACTCAACACGTTGTATCCCTCGCTTTTGCCTGAAGGTTCTCCTCAGCACCTTACATCTGACAATAGCACATCTACTCAACTCCCCGATTTAAGCCGAGAGCTAGAGGAACGTCGTTTCCCACCGGTGTCCCAATTAGATGCGCACTTTCTGGCCGAACAGCGTGGCAGAGCAGAATCATCCAATGACACATCTTCAAGAACCAGGTCAACCCCTGGGAGAGGTTCTAGTTTCGAAAACATTGACATTTCCGGTGGAACGACACCACGAGGTCTCCCCGGCTCATTCCCACAAGACTCTCAGGATGGCCTCCAGCCACACCCAGAGCCATCATCAGAGGCCCGTCCTACAGAACAGATAAATTGCAGAGGTCGGACTCGTGCCTTTCATCATGGCCGTCGCGCCGGGGCGACGAGGTCGTTTTATCCTTCTCGGATACACTCGGGTCCGTGGGATAGCCTACGAGCCGACAGACCTCATGACACGCCTAGACCACTGAGACGACGAGCTACTGAACGTCACTCCCTTCGGGATAGCCCACATAGCCCACAGATGAGCTCGACGGGCTCTTTCCATAGATACTCATATCACAATGACACCATATCCCGCCCAAGCACGTCTGCGGTTGAGAGTGGTGCTGTCAGACAACGCGGTATTGACGACTGTGTGTCTACGCTGGCGAGCTTGGGCTACGGAAGCATAGAGGAGGGCGGACTTCAGAGGATTGCTGTGTATGCAGCAGCGGTGGATGGCAGGGTATCCGACGCAATTGAAATGATTGAAGAGGAACGGAAGGCTTATGAGCAACAAGGATCGATGAGGTAATGACTGCATACTTCTGTTGAGATACATCTCAGAGTCAATTTTGCTTTTCATGATTTTCAAGTCTGCGAGTAGTCTGTTGCGCATCTCCTTATGTCATGTTTTGGAACGGATTTGGAAGGATGTTTTTGTCTTCTAATCTGTTTCTACTCTGGTTTCCTTGGGGGTTAACGGTCTCTTACTAATATTTTTACATTATATCAATCTGATTGTGCAGTTTCCCCCTGAAAAATTTCTTGTAGATCTTTGTTTAAAAGGTTATTATCGTTTGTAGTCATAGGGGTTGTTCATAATATCTAGAGGTCGGGTGCTAAGCTATAGCGTGCAGGCGGAGGAAGGGCAGGACAGCCGAGTTATCGGGCCCCGGGCCGATAATCAATTTGCGCGCCGTCACTCCAACGCTGAGGCACACGGCGCACTCTCAGGAACAGATCCCTCAACAGCATTACCACCACCAGTTCGGTGCTTTTTTCACCAGAAATGCGAACATGGAGGCGGACCTTCGCTACATCTGTTGCCAGACTAAACCATAGACCTGCAGCAGGCCAAGGAGCCGGCCCCACGCTTCTTCGATGCGCGCAGGTCCTTGAGCAAAGCAAGAATGGGCCCTGCAGTCTCGAGGATCAGGAGATCAAACTGCAAGGGTTTGTTCGCTCCGTCCGAAAACAGAAACGCTTCGCGTTCGCTGAGATCTCAGATGGGTCGACAGTCGAGCCTTTGCAAGCTTTCTTGAAGCCGGCACAGGCTGCCGAGTACGTTTACCTCGCTCTTATCTTTATCATATTCGATCGATGCCAGGGAATTGGGTTTTAAGCAATACATCTTTAGATTGTCTACCGGAACAACTGTGGAGATCTCTGGGGTTTGGAAGGCTTGTCCACCTGGCAAGGAGCAAAGTCATGAGCTTCAGACAACAGGTGTGAATATTGTCGGCGGCGCAGATCCTGAAGTAGATGACGCACTTCTCAATGCGAATATAGGATAAGGAATCGTACGGCTAACCGTTATGCTTTCAACAGACGTATCCCATTCAGAAAAAGTATCACAGTCCCGACTTCCTTCGTCAGATCCCCCACCTCCGCCTTCGAACACCTTTCAACTCCCTCCTCTCGCGATTCCGATCCGAATGCTTGTACCAGCTAGGGAATGTATTTCGCAACGCCCCAAACGGGGGTTTCGTCCAGGTCCACCCGCCGTTGATCACGTCGTCAGATTGCGAAGGTGCCGGGGAGACATTTACGGTCGTGCCGCGAGAGGCCATGGGCTCACAGCCTGAGGGCGAACATTTCTTCCGGGCACCGAAATACCTAACAGTGTCATCGCAGCTTCACCTAGAGGCCTACGCCGCAGAGCTAGGGAACGTATGGACATTGTCGCCCATGTTCCGGGCCGAGAAGAGCGACACGCCGCGCCATCTCAGCGAATTCTACATGCTAGAAGCGGAGATGAATTTCATGCATGACTTGGACGCGCTCACCGATTCCGTAGAGCACATTCTCCGCGATCTAGTCCGCCGGTTATACGACACGCCAGTCGGGCAGGAGATCCTCTCCGCGAAGCGATCCGGCGAGTCCGGACAGGACCAAACAGAAGGGTCCAGTTCCAACCTACAAGGACGATGGACCGACATGATGGAAGGCCCAAAATGGTGCCGGATGACCTACACACAAGCAATCGCTCTCCTGCAAGACGCAATGTCCCAGGGAGCCGCATCCTTCGAACACAACCCAACATGGACAGGCGGCCTCCAACTCGAGCACGAGAAGTACATCGTCGACATACTCCACAACGGTCGCCCCGTATTCGTAACTGACTACCCCAAGGCCGTCAAACCGTTCTACATGACCCCATCCAGCAACGCAGACAACACAGCCCCAGGCGAAACAGTCGCGTGCTTCGATCTCCTCCTTCCTGAGGTCAGTGAAGTCGCCGGCGGCTCACTCCGCGAACACCGCCTCCCCAACATCATCCAGAATATGCGCGAGCACGGACTCATCAAGACCCGCGCGCCGGCCGCCCCGGAAGCGGAGGCAGGGGCAGGAGCCGAACCTGAGACGTCGTGCCCCTATCTCTTGCCCGGTGAAGACCTCGGCCATCTTCAGTGGTATGCGGATCTGCGGCGGTGGGGGACGGCGCCTCACGGTGGGTTCGGGCTTGGGTTTGACCGGTTTTTGGGATATTTGTCTGGCGTGTCGAGTATTCGAGATGTGGTGTCTTTCCCGCGGTACTTTGGCAGGGCGGACTGCTGATTTGTAAATATGCATTCTACTCTACTCTATATTGAATGTACAATGTATACTAGACGGATGTATGTACATGGTGGTTGGTGTTGATTGCTAGGTTCTAGGTAGTGGTCAGTGGGACGCCCGACTCAAGAGTGTCAACCATTGCCATCAGAGAGAAGACAGGTAGGCTGTAACGATTTTACTGCATCTGGGAATACTGCGGAGATATATCCAGCAATGGAGGGGGTAGAAAAAGGTAAAAAAAAAAAAAAAAGAAGACCTATATATCATGACCACCACCAAAAGAAACTACGTAAAGAAAGTGGAAGGGGTAAATAAAAGATAAGAGTCAGTAGTAAATAAAGACAAAAAGGTTGAGCGACGCAGGGATCGAACCTGCAATCTCTTGATCCGAAGTCAAGCGCCTTACCATTAGGCCAGCCGCCCTTTACGTCATTAGCAGTTTAGAATTGGTATATAATCCACAATAGGAATTACTTAATTCAGGGTTTCTAGAGAGTGTAACGGGCATTTATACTGTAGTTACTCAGAGATTTAATAGTTGTGGGCTGATTTGACTATTCCTTTTGCTTATGACTAAGAAAGATAGATTGTTGCGTTGATTGTTTAGTATAGAGTATATTTGTGTCTGTTAACGAATGCGGGTATATATTCAGAAGGGCTCGCTTTTGAGCTGGTTGCTGATAATTTACCCAAATGGCACGACATTGGAAATTCAATAGGAGAGTAATTATCTGATCGACTGAATTGTATAGGGATCTAGGATGAGGTAGAGCCCGACCACTTACATACGTGGGTTGACACAACGAGAGATGGACACTGTAGTACTATACGGCTTGCAAATGCCAACATCCAGGAGTGCAAGGGCACAATACATGTTGTATGTCTATATTAAAGCTCAATTTTAAAGAATAATGCAAGATATAGATAATATTTCTAGGCTCTACTGTGCTTCAAATGGCCAGTGCAGGTCTTCCGAAGGGGGAGTCATGTTCCCTGAATTGCTCGAGCATAAGGATAACAATACGTGGGCATCAGGGTTACCGAGTGCCATATTGACACGAGCCAGTATCGAAAGGCTCCTATATATGCGTGCGTGAAAGGTTACAGCTACACAGACCAAGAGTGGATGGCCTAGAGGAGTGTACATGGTACACTTCTCTGACTATTCTCGCCTCCCCGTAACCACAAGCATGGGCAAACACAGTAACAAACATAGAACATGATTGCAAAGGGTATGGTTGGCCTGCGGCTGCTCTGAGGTGCTGTAAGCCGCTGTACGGTTGTTCGTGAATAGCACATTTTGCTATGGGCGAAGACAGCACGACTAATGTCTGTGATCAGTACCGTCCGAGCAAAACCAGGAGTGTAGCGCCCTCTGAACCCACGTGCCAGCCTCCTGAGCAAAGGTGACCAGATTGAAACCGATGAGATCAACCTGGAGTATCCTGTGTAACCACAAGTGGCGCCATATTCGACAGTCCTTAGCCCGTAGCACATAATATCGGATAGAAAATCCGCGCCACTTCCAAATCCAACGTGGTGGAGAACCAGAACGGACAGTGCCAGAAGATCGCTCAAATGACCGTGAACACGTCAGCACGACCTAGTCTGAAAATAAAGAACAAGTAACTGCTCGACGACTGTACTTGTAACGACACACGGGAGGGTGTTCACTCTTGACCTGGCCCAGCTGCGTCCTTTGACACCTTAAAACCACCTGCAAGTCCACTGTCAGCATCAGCGGTCAAGAATAGTGGCAAAGAAAACCGTAAAGAATCGTATTAAAAAAGGAAAGGAATGCAAAATCATGGGAAGATAATGATAAAGCACGAGTCTGGCCCCGGTTGCGCAAAAGGCGTATAGAATGCCGAGGGAATGAATCGCTAGGCAAGTATATAGGGTAAAATCATTATCGAAGGGCCTTGTCTAACTTTGATGGTCATATAGAGGAGTCTTAGGGTGCCGAAGAGAACCAGTAACATGACGCGAAAGTATCCGTGGATATTTAGACCCCCCCACTACAGCGACAGGCGAAGACAGAAAATCCATGGCGCCAAGGTAGCGAGACCAACAAGATCGCGTGTTTGCAAGAAATCACCTCAAGAGATAAAGGCTCCCGCTCTCGCTTAAAAATTCTGGGGACGGATATTGAGCAGGAGCATGGCTCAAATAAAGTGTTGGGTAGAAGGTCAATGTAGAAGTTCTGGCATCACGAGACAGCGCCGCTGACCAAAGGACTCAACTTTGTGGCTGCTAATAGTCCACGGGATGCTGAAAGAATACGGGAAGCCTGGTGGGAGGAGCGAGGAGAGAAGTACTTAGAAGAGGAGGCGTCACCCCGATGACCACAGACTAGTAACAGCGCCACCAGCGATGAGTGTATGAGAGTCCATATTCCCAAGTAAATGAGCGAATGGGATTCATCCAAGACGAACGCCGTCATCAGGGCAATGCTGGCACTATCCTGCGGGAGGACTGGGGTCAGTTGACGGGTTTCTCAATGAATGCCAAGATTGATGGACGAGGATGGAGAGAACGATTCTAAGGCAAAGAGTTGTGACGGCGAGCTAGAACTTGACGCCCGAGAGAGAGTTCAGCGATGCGGTGCCCTGCTCAGAAAGGTATGTTTCTTGCGTTTCGTATTGCTCGGCCCTTGGCAGAGCCGCCTATAGGATTGGCATCCGGGCGAGAACGCATCTTAATATAGCCGTCACCATTCCGAACTGCACCGATAGGGGCCGATAAGTACAAAGCCCACAGGTAGCCCTGCACGTCTGTTTAAAGGAGGGATTAGTTCCGATCCTCCATCGTATAGGACGACATGAAGGAGACGCAGAATTTTATGTGAGAAGAGAAGGCAGAGAACAGGTATTGTACGCCGTACACATCTACGTCTCTATGCGCTATACTGATAACATGACTATATGCTGAGTGAGGTCGCCAAGGTCTCTGGCTTTACCTTTACTGAGATAACCTATCATATTATTGCATCTCCCCGGAGTTGTGCATTTCTTTATCAGACGCTGCGACGGGTTGTCTTCTCTTACGCTGGCATAACCATATATGGCTGTATATAGGGCAAAGTGGCTTGAAGCATAAGAATGGTAGTGGATCAAAGTTGGGATACTTGGGCTTAACATAGCCCATTATATACTACAAGGGTATCGTGAGCCAGGCATCCCTGCATAGTCCCGTTGAATCCTAAAGTGGGCCCTTTCTATAATTGCAAGTCAGGACATATTTCACACATTGACTATGATTCATGTGCTATAGACAAGGAAGTAGCTAACAATGGCAAAAATCAAATGAATTATGTCAGGTACTGAGTCAAACATTAGTACAAAGTGGCAAGGTAAAAAAAGACTGTCCGTTCTCACTGCAAAAGAGGTTGTGAGCTGTCTCAGATGGTCACTCCATCCATGCATAGTAATTATAGCAGTACGAGAAATATGACTTCTAGCAGGGGACCTGCAGAGGCTTAATCAAGCTGCTAATCACTATAGCATCCACTGTGCATGCATGACCTCGGTTGTAAAGCCATGACTTCATCCTCTACACGACAAGTTAGATGCTGATTTGTATTGGAGAATTTGACTGTAATACTTCGACAACTGATATTTAGAGACACCGCGAGCCATACGGGGTCATTGTGACATGGCTCTGCATGCTAAGGTTTCGTAGTCGGAGTAAAACCAATGACACTACGCAAAAAGACAGCTGATGTTGTAATCATATGTCAAGGCTAGTCATTCATTCTATTATACACCGAGGTTCCCTGAAAGAGCGCAACTTATCGGGCAGAACGCCATGACAAGTGAAACTGCTGTTCTCCATCTTTTTACCTTTTCTAGTATCTATTACTAGTCATAGGTGCCCTCCTGGCCACCCCCTGGCCCGATACTAACAAGGTATTCCTCTTATTCCAGAGTTATGCTGAAAGAAGCCCCTAGTGTAGCCCCCAATGTGTAATAATAGCTAGGCAGCCATTGTAACATTCTCTGTTACTATGACAAGGTGGCTCTAATCGTATTCGTATGAAAAACCCACATAGATGGGGGGTGGGAATAATCAGACTGAATGGATATCTATATATTCCAGTTCGAATATAAACAATAGCCCGGAAATGCGAAACCAGGCCAGGGTAGTAGCGAGATTGACACTGCTCCACTTGCATCCGTTGGATGCACCTGTTTCGACCATTTATAGGGCTAACAGCCCTATAAGTTAGCTATATATACAGGAGGCTTGAGGGATATCCACTAACATAGGGCACAAGTAGAGCTAGACTTTAGGGACCCCTATAGTGAGGTCGGTATAGTTCATAATATAAGTTATTGCAGGTAATTATTATTACAAGTGATTGAGCCCATACGACTATTGGGCACTGAACTCTCTCCACTGATATATTTATAGATAGTATCTTTATGTAAGTATAGAGAAAGGATGTACCTACATACGGAGGTTACTCCGTGACTTGGTTAGGGGGCTTAAGACACTGTACAGTGATGTCAACTGGCGGAATGCCGGGCGGTAAGGAATACTACCGATCAAAAACTCTACAATTTTTTTTTTTTAAAAAGAGTCAGTAGATCGCTCATGTGCCCCTTGCGGCAGAAAGCGACGTATCCAAAGGATCTCCAGCTCCGAAAACAGAGCCAAAGGGGGCCTGTGGTTCCTAAAAATTTCTCTTGCCCCATTATCCCTGGGCTAAATGTAACTCTGGAGCTCGGCAGAACAAGGCAACAGACATGGACAAGTCCACCACCGTCGGCTGTTACGGAATCGAGTCCGATCCGCTTCTGGAAAGGGGAAACAAAGAAAGAGGGAAAGATGAATGAACCCTTCCCCTGTATTCCGTACCTGGTGGATCTCCCGGACTATACGGATGTTCTGACGCTGTTCTCTTATCTTTCGATTGCTTTTCTGGAAAATCTTCTCTTCATTTCCTCCCGAGAGTTGGCACCATCGGAGAGGTCGGTTAATGCGGAAGACGACGACCCTATCCACTGTCATATTACCTAACAGACAGGGTGTGATCACTGGATCACTGATACTACTTAAGTAACTGGGCACAGAAAAGAGAAAAAAAAAAGAAAAGAAAAAGAAACTGGAAGCAGGAACAACAGGACCTGACCAGTGACGGAGGCATTCTGACTGGCTCCATCGGATACTTTAATCCCTCCAAGCTGCGGTCTGGGCGGAGCCTCGCTACGAGGGCCGATCCAATTGGGCTCCCGGTGATCCACCTCGTTTGGGATGGTCGGACGAGAAATCATGTCCGACTTGTCTTACTCCATTTTCATGAGATTGGGGTCTTGTCCAGTTGGAGATGGATGTTATTTCCTTTCTCTCTTTTTACATTTTCCCCTTTGGGTTTGTCTTTGAACAATTAGTACCTGAATGCTTTGCAAGTTATACCGACACCTCCTTACCACTGCAGACTATAACAAAACATCAAGTCCCCCCCCTACCTGGATCCCATCCCGACACTATCCGGAAATTTCGTCCAGTTCATAGGAAATACTGCGGAGGACCGCACGCGGGGAAACTGCCAAGTTGCCAACCTTACTGGTGTTAAGCATATCATGTCGGCCTTTTTCCGGCGTCCGTTGGCAATGACACTGCCTAAAAATGCCGGTGGGTTCTCAAGACCGTATTATCCTCGTATCGTGGCTAATCCTCGGCATGGCTGAGTAATGCCCCTCTGAGGACACTTGTACAGTTTGACTTGTGATTTAGGTAACTGGTAAAACTCCATACTGGAAAACTTAAAAAAAAATTTTACTGAATAATTATTTTAAGGTTTTTTTTTTTTTTTTTTTTTTATTTGTTCTGTGCTAAAATCTCTCGCTCTCCTCTCTCTCTTTCGCTCTTGAAATGCTCGATCGCTGCTAATTACCTAATCGGTCCGTCCGATCCGTGGAAACCCTAGAAAACAGCCCATGACTTATTTCCGGTATCCTAAATTTAATAATGAATGTAGGCGGTCATAATAAAAATCAATGCCAAAGAATCGAATACGAAGAGTGATGTAGAAGAAAAGGGTAACCCGCGTGATATCGGTCATTTTTATGATACAGAAATGACCGAAGATTTCCTTGATCTATGCACATAATTACCCTGCACATACATATGCATACAGATATTCATTCATCATCCACCTAGCCCATCCATGTACTGTAGTCGACTCTCCCATCGACAAGAGAGAGATCCATACATAAGTACATGCATACATGCATGGATACGACCAGCAGCGGATTCCCTCGGAAATACAGGAGGCAAGACAAACGGAAGCAAACTAGTTGATTAGTACTTCAGCCACACTAGGCTAAGCCTTGGCTATCTGATTGTTGGGAATCCAGTCACAAACTCTCATGTCACCTTCTTTTGTATTTTATTATATTGTATTTTATTTTTCCGTTGCCCATTTTGCCCATTTTGTTTAGGTCTTCGGCCAACGGGCTAAATACAAACCTGGTTGGCGGGGATGGCTTGGCTCTGCAGCGCTTTGACGCTTGGGCAGGGCAAAGGATAGGGATCCTCGGGATCTGGTCAGAATTATTAATTATGAATGTTGAATGGATTGGAATGAGGGCTGGACTTTACATTTAGTTTAGTGGTTTAGTGGTTAAGGGAAGTCCAATGAATGTAACTATGTGGGCTAAGAGCGTGGCAACGGTGAGTGCCGAGAGGGCTGGAGCCTACATAGTCTATTTGTATATTGGTACAAAGAAAAAGTAAAAAAGAGAGAAAGAAGGAAAACCGAGTCAGGTGCGGTGGGAGAAGACTATCTCTTCCGTACCTTAACCTAATTCAACAGACTATCTATGATCGATCATTATGCAAATAGGATGAGGGGGGTTGATACTCTCAAAGTTGTCTCTGTAGGGAAGTTGATCTACAACCTCCACAGAAAGTATCCAGTAACCTTGAAAAAGGGTATGAGGAACCCATGCATTCCTTATTTCAGGTTTACCGAACTAGATTAACCCCTCCGGAAAATTCATCAAAACACCTCTAGTTACCATCAATTGCAGCGCGAGCGCAAGTAGATTGATTGATAAATTGATTGAAAAGGATGAACGGATGAATGTTTGAACTAAAGTCTTCTTCGGTTTTCTCCTCCATGCCTAAATGGTTATTTGACCTTACCTTAAACCGATTATGCTAGTGGAGATAACCCCGTGCAACGTTTCACAGAGGTCTTCTTGGCAACCTTGATTTAAATCAAGGGTTGCATTGCAGTGGCATGCATCAAAATCCTATCTGGTTGTAGGTACAGACAGGTCTCAGATGGGTGTGACTAAATCCTCGTGCGACTGATACGAAGCAAGGGGATCTCAAGGGGATAGTTCCATGTCGTGATAGATATGATCAGGGGGCAATGTGACCCGATGAGGTTATGTATTGGGTTATGGGTAGGTAGTACCGACTACGTATGTACCTACCTATACTACTATCCAATGTAGTAAGTATGTTGTAGAATGCTCGAAGTAACTAAGAGTGGTGCTAATCTCCGTGGATTATGCCTAATTAATGGACACTCAGTCTTAAACTTAGGTCATGAATGGTCTCGGGTTCATCGGCACTTGAGTCATGTGGTAAGTCCGATTGGTCCACTCTAAGAAGTTGGTAGTACCACCATACATGCTTGTAACCCTATCCTGCCAGGAGTTGGTCTCTACTAAGTACTAAGTAATAACTGCTATATTAATATTAATCATGACATTGGAGCTTAGTGTAGAGCTAAGTTACATACTAGAGAGCAAAGCTTGGTTTGTCTTTGTTGGCTGATACTGTGGGACAACTTGCAGGGATGGTGTCTACACAGGAGGTTCTCCGCTGAATATACGGAGCGAACCGTGTGTTTAAATCCGGATATGTAGTCTACTCCTTACTACTATAGATTTCTATTTCTGTAGTGGTACCGAGTATAGAAGCCTTTGTGCCTTGTACAACAGCCGCAGTGTGATATCAGTCAAGTATAGGTACGTATGTACCTTGCTTGACACCAAGGCTTACACTCCATTCCATGCTCGGGATCATAATATGTGTGTTGTCAGAACTTTGCGCCCTAAGCTGCAGAGAGATATCGACAAGGCGTTCTGCAGATGATCCGTAGAGTCGCCGCCATACCCGCCAGATGAACTGGGAACAAGGGCGTTAGTGGCATTACAAAAGCCACCGTGCAACGCTGCTGTGGCACTACCACATATTGATTAGGCTACACAATCTGCTGCTGCAATTACAATGCCCGTCTGCAATGATCAGCATAATCAGCACTGGGACTCACTTTGCATATGTGATTAGGTACCCCTCTAAACCATTTAGTAGGATTACAAATTTTATGCTTGAATTAACTACTTCAAGGCACATGCTTGTTCCCTTTTCTGCTCTGCGCACTGCTTTTCCTTTTTTCCCTTTTTTTTTTTTTTTTTTTTTTTTTTCTTCAGCCTTTTCTTTTCTGTCTCTTCCTTCAAGCCATGTGAGACATCAGCTGCAAAGTGTCCTGTTCTCCTGACACCAAACCACCTTTCTAGATGCTCTTGGCCTCAAGTAATCTCCTCATCCCCAAGTGGACCAGCCAAGAGGCCAAGATAACCGCCCAGGATTGAGCCGACGTTGTTGGCGATACGCTTATCGTGAGCACTAGTGTCATTGTAACTTGCATACACTGACTAGGCAGTTATTTTAATTTATTCTTTGCCTCTCTCCGCAAAATCTTACCATGTGGTTGGAGGAAAGACCGCCTAGGTAGTTATGGTTTTATGGTAGCCTGCCTAAGCGGCAGTGCCGGATGTTCAATGTTGAATGGGGCAACTAGGCAATATCAGATCAGTCAATCATATCCGTCACAGAGCGCAAGAATGGCTGTGTACCCAAAATGGTAATACGAGTGTTCGTTTATCGTATCATTCGCATGATAATGGATGTCCAGTCATATCTAGTTACCTCGCGTTCATTATGAACCACAGTGTTTAAATATACAAAGCCCCCATACTATGTATAGTAATAAGCAGGGCCAAAGCTCGATCCTTCGACTGCGCCCGCTAACTTTATCTGTGACCTCCAATTAACGTTACTGGACAATAACCTCCGGGACTATAGGTAGCATTGTCGAAAAGGAATGGTAATAATATTATAATAAACAATGAAACCCTCACCGGAGCGAGAGGATTTTTTTACCTTTTTCCTTTTTTCCCCTCTCCCCTTTTGTATTGAAAAGCGTAACTTTTATATAAGTGATGAGTAATTCCGGTCTGTCTTACGTGGCATTGGCATTGGGCATGGGGTGTGCATATGACTGCTCAATTTACGTAGAAGGTTTTTTTTTCTTCTTCTCTCTTTCCCTTTTTTTCTGCTATTAAACTCTATGCTTGTAAGAGTTAAGGTATCTTTAGATTTGTTGTTTTGTTTTTAGCCGCCCCCCCCGGGCCCTCCCCTCGGAGTTTGGATAAGATTCGTCAAGCTTCTGATAGTTTGATTACGATTAAGTGGTAGACTACATACATCATTGTACAGGAGCGAGGGAGGGGAATGGAGGGGGATGCATTAAGTTCTAGGACGTGAGACAACCACTAAAAGGAGAAGATGAACATGCGGGCGGGTTCAAGGTCTCAGCTAACGAGCAACAGTATCGAGGAGTTGCCGAATAAGGTCATACAGCGGGAATAAGTTTTTATTTTAGTTTGAGCTGCTACTACTATGTAAGAACAAACGAAAAAAAATCCCTGTTTCATAGCTAGTTTCAGATGGACAAATTATAGGAGTTGGAGTTGAAGTCCGAACACTTTCCAGTTCCATCTTTAGTTCCTTACTTAGTGACGGTTTAGGTATATACTACTGGAGACTTATTATTGTATATGTATTAACCCTATTGCTTTTTATTCCACAGGATTTTAAGCGGGGCCGAGGTTTGGTTGTGTTAATTTTTTAATTTATTTGTTTTGTTTTGATTTTACTCTGTTTTACTTCCTTTTTGGGCTCTTTCTTTCTTCTTTAGGGAAGTGAGGGAGAACACGCACACAGTGAAATCTTTACGAAGAGTGTAATATCAGATTATACCAATGATACACTCCCATCTCGATCCTGAGGCTTAGGGGTCCTTACGAATACGAATCTAATCGCCACGGTGGCTGTTGTCATCTTGTCATCTGCCGGGATCCGGACCGAAAAGAGAAAGAACAACCATATATTAGATTAAGTGTAGCAATAGATAGAATAAGAGAGATAGGTGCGTCGAAGCATATTTTTGTGTCCGTGGACTTTTGGACGGCAAAACGGCAAAGCCAATGTCGTCAGCCTTGGCCATGAAGGGTCACTTTCGGGCTGAACCGCTGCACAACCCCGGGGAGAGTTTAACCCTAGTTTGCATAACTGCATAACTTGACTGAATGGAGCCCCGTGATTGGCTGTGTGGGGTGATACATAAGAGTAGCATAATCAAACCCAAGGATACTAGATTAAAAATTGAAACCCAAAAGCCACATTCATTTGGAACAAGTGGAACTCCGAGGAGGGCCATTTTTTTCTAAGCGAGCTTAAGGTTCCTCGTGTTGGATTAAGCTTAA
This sequence comes from Aspergillus hancockii, assembly GCA_001696595.2. Classification (NCBI taxonomy): domain Eukaryota; kingdom Fungi; phylum Ascomycota; class Eurotiomycetes; order Eurotiales; family Aspergillaceae; genus Aspergillus; species Aspergillus hancockii. Next base: position 92,553 of record MBFL02000072.1, read on the forward strand.
GCTTCAGAAAGTCGCGCACTAATCACTTTTTGGTTGGGATCAAGCGATCAGAGCGCCACTGGTATCTTCCTAGTGTAATACAGTCTTATGATGCGTTATTGATTTTTAATTCTAATTTTACTTATTCATTTGCTGAACTCCATCATTTATTAGGTTGCTGTTATCTTTTGGATGATTTTTGCACTCGGAAGTAATGTCTGTCTTGGAAGAGGGAGTCTTACCTTTTTCTTTCAGCATCTTACCTGTCTAGGTATGTCCTTTCTTGCGTTTCAACGCAAAAGCCGAAACTCCAGCCAAGAAATACAAAGACTTTGCCAAGCTCTTGTCCCTCTTGTCTTTAATCAGAGGCTAGATCAAAGGAGAATATTGATCCCGTGCAGCATTCCTGAAGAGGAATGAACATCTGGTATGTGGGGATCTAACAGGTGTGTGTTGCCTTGTACTTTCATATCAGCAGTAAGCACTACTATCTGGACAAAAAACCAAGGATAAATAGAATAAAACAATAAAAAAACAATATGGAGACTTCTATCTGCGACTAAATAAAAGATAGAAGATGACGACAGATAAATAAAAGAGAAAAAAATAAATCAAACAGAAAAAAAAAAAAGAAAACCGAGTGTAACGGTAATAATGTCTTCCAATTAGATACAGTATTACACCATACCCATGTCCAATCTCCAAGTATTACTATCAAGCTTAGTTTAGAATGACTCCACAATCCAACTTTCTTTTTTTGGCCTTGATCACCCTTCAACAGTGCACTGGGATCATCCTCTTTACTATTTGGAACTGGGGAGTAAACGGCGTCAGGATGAATAGGGTCCAGGTTCCTCTAATCTATCAGCTGAGAGGGACAAAAAATGGAACAGGGCAAAAAAAAGAAAAAAAGAAAATAAGAAAAGAAAAGCAAAAACAAGATGAACACCAAGAAGAGGAACACCAAAGTAATAGTAAATATGATCCTGAATGATAATACAAGCAGGTAACCAGTAGTGAATGAATCAGAATGTTCCTACAAACGAGGTAATGCCCGCCTCTTTCCCCCACGAACCATGGATGAGCGACAATGGAAAATAAAAGGTTAAATTCAAGGTTCCAGTTATTCAGACTAATCTTTTACCAATTTTCATGTCCAGACTCTTGTCTTAAGTCAATCAGATGAGTTCATTTGCCGCGGTCCTTTGTGCTTTACCCACACTTTGTCTTCTGATGGATTCTCGGCATGACCAGCGCCTAGAGAGGTCCAAGCCATCAGTCACTCGAATGATTTAGCACATTCTGGGTTATTAGTTAAGGGAATGACTCTTATGGACCCAGAGACAAGAAGGATGGGGTTCGTCTAAGTAATAAAATAAAATAAGATCGAGAGAGTAAGAGAGAAAGAGAGGAAGAGCCAACAGTTATAAAAAGCGAATTCATAATACAAATGTAATACATCCATAACTTACATTACTTCGATTGATTGGAAACAAATAGACTAAAATAAATCAAGAAAATATTATAAATTATAAAATAAAATAAAAATTAATAAAAAAATATTAAAACAACCCTGTGGGGTCCAGAGTTGCGAAGTCTCCACTCTATCTCTGATACTCATGCTTTAATGCCTCCCTTTGTCTTCGTTCCTTTTTTCTTTTACATACTCTTTACTACCTCACTGCTGCCGATTTTGAGACTACTAGCTGTAGTTAGTAGTATTACTGCTTACGACGGGACTCCAGATTCATATATTTCCCGCTGATGTTTTGAATCCTTTCTTCTTCCCCTTCCAACAACCAACTACCATCGTCGCATCGTTCCCTCTTTTTCTACCGAACCCGTGTCGTATCTTTATCGTTGCGACTGTCTAACCCAATTTCAATCCTCAACAGGTGAGTAACTTGTTGATCTTTTTTTAATTATTTTCCCGTCCCTGTCATGTCCAAACATCTCCTTGTCTCATAAATCTCAATGACTCGGTGTCCGCTTGTCTGCATTCTTTCCTTTATTCTCCTATCAGCCCTCCCCACACTCCCCTACTTTCCCCTTCCTTGCTGCCTTGACTTTTCTGCATTCCATCCCCCTCCTGTCCCTCTTGTCTTGATTTTCCTTAAACCTGCTAGTGATCAGTATTCTTACATACATAAATGATATACTAACATCAACTCCACGCGCTTCCCAGTTACTTTCAGATATCTTTCCTGTTGGTGGGACTACTCACCGGCTCGGACGTGACTTTCCTTCCCGTGAGCCGGCCTCAAATATCCGTTTTAGGGAACTATACCTCGTGGATCGTCCCGCCATCAGACGGAAAACGTCACTATATAAAGAAACAAGACGGGCTCGAAGGAGGTACTGCTCCCAAGTAGCCAATTCGACGAATTCATCAACATTCCGTACCTTAGTAAACCCCCTATTCTGGCGCTGAAGCCTACAGCCATCACGGGGTCCTACACAGATCACCGAAGGTGGATGGAGACGTATCACGGCCACGTCCGCACTCCTGCGGACGCTATCATCCTCTTCGAAGCTTGTCGCATTGGCCTTCTTCCCCGCGTGCAAAGACGATTGTCCGAAAAGGAACGCCAATTAATTCGGTCCGGATCAGTCTTCGTTTGGGATGAGCGAGAAGCGGGCATGCGGAGATGGACGGACGGGAAATCTTGGAGCGCCAGTCGCGTGTCGGGCAGCTTTTTAACATATCGCGAGATGGAGGGCAAGCGTGGTGGGGCTGGCGTGACTCAAACCACTATCCCGAGAGCCGGCAAGACTCCAGAGAGTCGAGGTAGTGATGATGACCGGGGGGACGGCCCTGATGAAGGCCCCGACGGTTACAGATATAAGCCTGATGGTCTGATGAAGCAGTCTTTTAGCATTACCACGTCAGCTGGCCAACATCTCCATCTCATCAGCTACTACTCTAGGTCACATCCCTCCGCAGCCAACCTCCAACAGCCATCCACTGATCCTGCCCTGCGCCATGTTCGTCCGCAGAAAGGACTCTACCCGGAGTCTACTGTCAACGACCAACAGAATCTTCCCGTGGTAACGCGTGGCCCAATGCCTGGAACTGCCTACTCGGTACCTCATCCTATGGGGGCTTATGCCCGCTCAGGAGCTACTCATCCACAGTCATACACTCCGTCGTACGCATGGCCGCCGACCCCATTAGCTACCCCACCGACCGTCCCGGTTCATTATGGCTCATATCTCCCGCCCGTATCTGGATCAAACGGCCACGTGCCATATGCTCACCATCAGCCGCACGGTTTGCCTCCACCACCCCCACAACCATTGTCGACTCCTTATGAGCGGCCAGTGCACCCAGTAGAGGTAATAGCCCCGACAATACAAGCCCCCGCTGTGCAGCAACATCCATCTCTGCCGTCGGTGATTACTGCAAGCGGCAGGTCGCCACGGCTGGTCGCGGATGCCCACGAGGTTCATCAGCGCAGTCCAGACTACGGACCGACGGATATCCGGAGGGCTTCTCCACGCATACAACCACCTTCGGTTCCTCCCACCACTGGGTTGGTTGCGCGAAGCCCACGCTTGGTGAACCATACTCCTTCTAGTTCAGTGCACATCTCTCCTCCAATCAGTACCGCCAAACCGGAACCTAGCAGCTCTGGCACAACTGTCCCTAGCATCGGAGCTCTGATGAACGGTACCCCAGCCAGTGGCTCCTTACCGTCAATCGCCGCTCCACCGTCAACGGGAAGCGCCGAAGGACCGCGCGACATCCCCAGCGATAAAATTGGATTTGGGGGAGAGGACATGCGGGCCCTCCGACAATTAGACCGCGTTTTTACTGCGTGAACTTGAGTGAAACTCTTTCAATCTCCCGAACTCCGATTTCGTTCTCCAATACTTCACACCCTGCACCCTCCACATTACTCCATCACTCCTTAGCACCTGCTTTTTTTTGTTAACTGTATGAGATGTACCCGTTCACCGTTATCTAAAAGTGATATGGAACGGTCATGATGATCTTGATTGCAATATATCTGGTTTTTGGGCAGGACCGGCGTTGTATAAGAGGTGCATTGCCATAAAGCATGGGTGGGGTCTTTGCGATTTTTGTTACATTTTCATCTCTTTCCTACTTATTCCTAAGGCACTTGTATTTGATGCCATGTGTTGCTCTATGCATTGGGATTAGCTTCCGGCTATGGTTAGGATACCAATTGATCATGTCGATGATTATTCCGGTGGTAGATCTCAGTAGACATGGTAGTTTGGGATGTACTGCACGTATAGTTCTGGTATGTATCGACTCCGAGCACCCTATCTATTCGATCCATATCGATGTAAATTAGTATGACAACGTCCTCCCCGGTTGATCTTCGTATTGATATGTATGACGACTAGTCAGTCACCATCGTCTTGGTATTGTAACGGTCTGTCTAAAAATAACCTACGTCACATGCCAACCATGTCCCTTTTGAGTCAAGCAAACAAGTAAACACCAAAGCATTACTGAGGATCAACTACCCCCTATTTTTCTCCTATAACATACATGCTTCATTATCCAAAAATAACCTTGAAGACGCCCCTAACAACCGAAACAGCAAAGGCACAACTCTCACCGATCCAACATATTCCTCTTCATCTGCGGCCGAGTATCACCCAACCCTACTATCATCAGATGAACTCAGCTCCAAACCACCCACTTGCACCGCATATTCAACACGATCCGGCCTCGACTCAGCACCATCAACCGTAGTCGACGAATTACTCGCCTGGTGAGTACTAACGCGGGGATCTTCCTTGTTAAGGCCCTCAGATCCCACAACACCCTCCCCCGCCTGCTGCCCCCGTTTAATGACACCCATCTCTACATAACGGGCCATATCCTCCCTATCCACATCAGGGGGGTACAACCGCCCGGTAGCCTCCCTAGCAAACGAACGCAGCCCCTTCTTTCTCTTCCACCAGCGCCCACTCTTCTTCCCATCACCAGCAAGCCCCGTCTCAAGCTCATCCCGCTGCGTAATTAGCGCCTTGTCCTCGTTCAACTCACAGAACCCACACACATTAAACACAAGAATGATAAGTAGCGCAGGCGTATACCCAAGCCCATAGATCCAGCCCGAGTCAACATCATACTTCAACGGCGAGACAGTCCAGTCGAACGACGAGGCGATCGCGTACCCGATCTTCACCCCCAGGATGGCGATCACTACCAGGAACTGGGAGGGCGCGGCGTTGAGGTAGAAGAGGATCTGGCCGGCCGTGCTTGCTGGGCACGGCTTGTAGCGGTAGATGCTGTGTTCCAGGCTGTAGCAGATGACTAGCATGCCGGTTAGGGCCATGAAGCCGGCTGTGCGCCAGCGGATATCGGTAGCTACGGGGCGGGCGTTGAGGGCTGCTTGTTCAGGGCTGCGTTGGAGTTCGATTGCGGACCAGCTGCGGGGGACGGTGAGGATGAAGTTGAGGAGGGTGAATATGTAGAAGAGGATGGGGAGGAGGGTTTCCTGGCGTTTGCGGGTGCTGGTCTTGGCGAAGGCGTAGGGGTCGCGATCGTAGATTTGGCGTTCTTGCCAGGTTGCCCTATCGTTTTCCGATTTGTTAGTGGGGGTTGAGTGACTGGCTGGAGCGAGTTAGGAGGGGGGTTACCAGTGTCGGACGGCTTCCCAGACGGCTGCCATGAGGCCTGGGGTTAGGAGGGTGTAGAAGACGCTTTGGAGGATCAATGGGGCACTTTGGAGGTAGTTTCGGTCGACGTCGATGCTCATGAAGCAGCTGATGGCGCCGCAGACGGCCACGAATAGGAGCCAACACCATTTTAGGCGCCGCCCGAGATGGTTCCAATGCTGGTCGTTTCGTAGATAGCCCCGACCATGCTTGCGGAGATTTAGGAGGCTGAGGAAGATGGAGATGACAAACATGAGGGCAAACGCTAAACCGAGCGAGGCGTGCTTGCCGATGTCATGGATGGGCGCATAGCACGATGTTCCGTTGATGAAAGTACCATTCTCGGCGAACATGTGAGGCTTGTATTGCTGGGAGGCTAGATAGCATTTTGTGCCATTGGACAGAGTTCCATTGGTGTACAGTCTGTAGTTGTAGGACTCTAGCGCAGTTCGATTGAAGTGCACTTCGTTGATCATCACATCTGTGCCATTGTCACCTGTTTGGTAAGGGGCTAGGGCCCTGATATACAGAAGGGTCATATTGAACGAATTCTGTCCGTACTATTGGTCACTGGAGGCAGGTTTTAGAGATCCCCTCGCTGCTAGATAGCTCGATGCCGTGTTTCCATTGCCTACAGCCAAAGGTACCGCCACAACAAATGAGGGCGAACAAACGCAACGACAGTAAAAATTGGCAGTTGCTATACCGCAGTATGGATAACCGCGGAAGGCCCGGAGCCTAATCGGGGCATGACGAGCGATGAGGTCGCATCCAGGGCCCAGTCTATGATGCGCAGAGTAGCCCTGTGACCCAACGGGAGGGCCGATTTAGATCCGCGGTTGAGGTTGTCATAATAACTTGATTATCGCCCCCACATAAGCTTCGAGCCAGTTCAAATAAGCGAGGTATGGGATCCATGTATACAGTAGAGTTCTTTGCAGAGAGTTCTCACCTAAGGACTCTGTGATATGTTAGTATGTGCACGGACGATGTGGTTGACAGTCTTATCGATAAGATAAAGATAAGGGACCATCCTATTCTTATTCACCATGCTTATCTAACACATACCACCCATTAGTTTAGCCAATTCAGCTTGACCAGGTCACAGGCGCTGAGGGAATCCCATCCATTCATCTCTTCTCAGGCACCACCGATAAACTACCTAATAGAATGCAAGAGAAACACGTCCAGAGCTTCTCCCACCACCCCAGTCCGAATGATATCAGTTGATAGACAAAAGACAGATGAGACATCACACGGCCCCATGCACACACTCCTTCCCCACACCGAGCGAGGGAGCTGCGCTTTCCAACCCCAACATGCATATCATTGCGACGTGTGAGAATGGGACAAGCTGAGGATCATCGACTTGCAGAAGCACAGCCGACTCATTTATGAGGCATTTCCTGGTATGCAGGTGGCCGTCTGTCAATTACCAAGTAAAGGGTCAGCCACCACTTTTAATCTCTCCAGAAATGCAGGATTTCTTCGCGGATCAATAGCTCATACTGGCATGATTCGGCCGTTTCACGATTGAATACCGAAGTTAACCCCAAACTCAGTCCAACTAGTGAACACTAGCACTGAAGAATGCATAGCTGTTTTTTACTTTGTTTTTGCTTTTTGTAATTGTTGCATTGTTCCTACCTGTGGTCCTGTAGGGACCTACAGGTCGACCTTGTCCACGTTTGGAGTTAGTAAAGGATTCTCTACGTACCTCCGCGGTGACAGCCATGATGTGAACTTAATGCATGTAAACAGGGTATGGGTCTCTCCTCTCAGGGAAGGACTCTCCCATTCCCTGTTAATTAAGAAACATGTGAACTGAGGAAAGCGTTGCTGTGGCGCTTCATCATATCAAAATTACAAGGTGAGAGTTCATCCCTTGTATACCAGTCACTTATGGAATGGGGGGTGCTCTGGTTGCTTGAGGGATTTTGCTTGAGGGATTTACTGTGATTGTGCAGTATATGCTGAAGAGAACACTGTAAGGAGCTTTGTCCGCTTCTCTGAGAGTCCTTCCATCAAGCTGTTGACCTATAGTGTTTCTTTTCACTTTAGGAGAAGGAAGCCCTCTAAGGTGTAGCTTGATAAGTCATCCAGAAAGATCAGATTGACTTCGAGATGCAATAAGGGAGATTCTGAGAGTGTCCAATCATACCCAAGAACAATTGTTCTCATTTTATTTAGATCTGGAACCCTTTCAATATTACCCTTGAGTACTGTATGCTTGAATACGTTAGACTTGATTTTCGAAGCATGCACTAGTCGATAGCATTTTATCCGGTGGGCTTGCAGCAACTAGAGAAAGAAGACAGATATTCGAAGCAAGTTAACGTCTCCCCATGCACAGTATCCTCTCATTGCAAAAGCAAAACAACATAGATTTAGACGAGAATCAAACGATAAACTGTTTCCTGGGCATTTTACTCATCCCTAAGGTGGGCGCGTATCACTACACTTGATTTTCAAGTTGGCCTCCCTGTTCACAACCCGTTCAATGGCTGGGCAGACACAATCCGTGATATGATCTATCCATTCGGAAGCAAGTTCCCACCAAGCAATGATTTACAACATCCAGCCGTTCAGGGCAAAGAAAGTCTGTCCGATCGTTGCGAACATGAGGTATGCTAATCGTATATGTCCGGTATTCTCGTATGGTATGATGCTACCGCAACAAGCCTACAGCCTACCAAGTTTCTAGCTTCCCGGGATTACTCTACAAAACGATAGATCTGTCTACGCTTACCGGATCTGCCGATTCGTGTCCAAGGATCTTGGTTTGAGAAGCGCAAACACAAAGGGGCCAAGTCTTATGGCTCTACCAAACCGACCGTCATCCATCTCCTTCCTTGACTCGTCAGTACTGCACAATAATGCATCCTGCAGCCTATTCACGCTAACAAGCTCTATCGTGTCAAAAACCCCTGGGCAAGCCCTCTCGATCCCGGTTTATTCTCTCGAAGGAAGTAAAAGCGCATGACAGCCCCTGTCAAATGCCCTATGATGTCATGTATGTATATCCAACTAACCGAACGAATTTAGTAATTAGAATGATATTTGCTCACCCCAAAACGATGACCTTACGGAAGATCTCCAGTGGAAGTCCCGATATGCAACCTCTATCCGTGGCTGCGATTTGAAACAGGCAGATCCGAGTATCAAGCGATGATTGGTTACTCGCTCGCAGCTCGCATTCTCGTGATAGTCGTAACCTTAGTGTGGAAGTCAACCGAACCCGATGGCTCCATCTTGAATACGGGCATGGTTTAGTTAGTACTTTTGTTATGGATTTGGTGCCCAACTAGTTGTTTTTGGTGGTCCTGTTGACGGGGCGTATGTATGTGTGCTTATGGGCGATGCTTTATTAGGCACCTTTAGGTTTCTATACAGTTAGGTAGTTGCCGGTCCAGACCATATGTGGCCGGTGTAGTAATCCTATGAGTCATGTACGTACGTAAGACTTAACTCTTGGAGGCGAGTCGATGCCATTTGAGCGATGGCCAATGGGCGTACATATAGTAAGGTAGGGGACTACTTCTTGAGCAAAAAGTTGATCTCGTCCACTTAGAACTAACTCCATTTGTCCATTTTAGTTCTTGGAGGTCGGAGTATTCTTCGTGGCTGATCTGGGAAAATCCACACGATCAACAGCTGGGATTGGTGAATGGGCGGAAGGGATGTGGGTCTTGGTTGTGACCTAAACAATTTAGTCACGAATGTCGACTCAGTTTCTGGGAGAGCACAAGGCCTGCACTGTGCAACTTTATAGTTTTCCCTCTCTTGTTTCTCTGTGTGCGAGTGTATGCGTGTTTGTGCAGCAGAGAATCGTCAGACGTTGTGGAAAGTTGAAGTAAATAAATATCTCTGCATTGAAGTTTAAATCTACCCCGCAAAGAGACATTCCATGGATCCATTGAAAGAAAAGCAATATCCCTGTGGAGTCGCCCAATGTATATAGGCCATGCATTATAGATAGGAAGCAACTTACTCCATGAGACAATGTATCAATATCAAACAGACAGACACTTAGTTCAAGATATGCCTCGCAGATGGAATGTCGGCTCTGTCCGGAGCTAGTCCTCGACCTTACCTAGAGCCTACTTATCCAGCAAGGCAGTTTTCTGACTAAAAGTGGAGCAGAAACACAGACAATACCCACGACCTGAAAGGTATCCGCCTACACCAACCATTCAAGAAAACAAAGGCCCCGCCCATTATCCATATCATTCAATTCCAAACTAACCACCTAAACCAGCTAGTTATATAGCAGTACTACCCATCCACCATCCTCTTACCCAACCGGGAAGTTCCAATTCTCAAGATTGCGTATACAGGTAACCACCTCCCCTTAGAAACTGACAGAAGTTATTGGAAAAATTACCACCTCTATTGGACGAATCTCATCGCCCTTGACCACCCAAAATCTAGACAATATTAAAGTAACTTAGACTTTCTTCCGCGCGCACCCCCCATCTCTCCGGCCCAGTCCAGTCCGTGGCGGACAAGCTGTATTGCGCCATCGGGGCCGCTTTTGATAGGTCCGGCTTCGGCTCACTTACCCTGCGGAGGGGAACGGACACGAGGTCATGTGGTCTGTTTTGTTCCTTACGAGTCAGTTACGTTGATCAAGAGAGATTTTCCCATCTCAGGTACTGTATGCACCCTGTCTATTTGCCTGCTACTAGCTCTAGTAAGTACATACCTACATATGGGTTAAGTGTCTATTGCTTAAGTAGATGCTCTACATTGCATCCGCAGATACGGACCACCACCAGCAGCAGCAAGGAAGCCACAAACTCCAGTAGAGATAGCGCGAGAGAAACATCCTCAGCGCAAAAAGTAAAACCGATCATGCACCAAGCAAGCAAATAAATCTTAATAGCAACTAGGCCAAACCTGTTCACGCATAATACCATAGTTATATTCGTATATGTAAGTCTCCGTGGAGGCAGATCTCCGGGTAGCCTCACCCTGAATCCTCCGTACCAAACAATACGGGGTAAGCCGAGCAAGCCCCTGTCAACTCCGCATTACGCAAGGGAGAATTGGATGACGAAGGTCGGCATGAATGAAGCTAAAAGTGTGAGGGAATTGCTCATGTTGTTTAGTTTTTATTTTTACTTTCTTTATTGATTCTCTGAGGAGTGGAAGTTTATTTCCCAACCACAAGGCGCGTCGCGGGATGTCACGAGTGGGTGAGATGGTTGCCTGCAACATGAATACTTTATGCTGGACATTGATTTACTCGAACTGTGGTTCCGTTCTGCTCGTCTACTGAAGGATCGAGACGGGAATACCCTTCCGTTGGCTCCACTGGGGTCTTTGTTCGGGGCGCATAAGCATTGACTTGAACCTTCGGGGATGTAGACTGTAACTATAGAGCCTCGGGTCATGTATGTAAGTTAGAAGTAGCTACAGACTTGATAGTCCAACTAAAGTTCTCTTAGTATGGATTGAATGTTTACTGCATACAGTAGTCGGTGATGGAGTGCATGGGGACAAATTCTGGTGGGGCTCGTTTCACTAATATTCTTTGTTTTTAGATGCTTATTACATTGGATTGTCGAGATCATCTGTGTCAGATTGAATCCGTGCAGGTGAATGTGCCGTTTATTCCAAATAGTCTTCAAGCGGCAAAAAGGAAAAGAAGAGTTGTGTACGGACTGTACACCGACTGCCCTCCTCCGTCTAAGAGCTCAATCCCTGTCCTATACCGAAGTTAAGTAGATAATTAGCCGCGAAGAAGTGGTTTAAATGACATGAAAAATTCTCCCAAGGGGGGTTAGATGTCGCGCTAGCTGTCGGCTTTCCACGATAGGAAAGCCGCAGTGCTCATCTGATGCGCTCCAAGAGTACTAGGGTATGGTTATTACGGGTACTGGATAGACAGCCACCACGCTATAGTCGCACTGGAGTTTAACCTTCTGCCCGTCCATCCCAGACACCGATCCTCAAGCTTAATCTACTGAGATTAGAGTAAAGAAAGAGATTGCATTACGAGGTGGAAAGGAAAGGAGCCAAGAAAAAATAAAGAACAATAAAAGAAAAAAAAAGAGAACAAGAATGGAATAGAGAAGCAGAACTAACCTTACGAGGAAAGCCCTGAGCTACGCCGTGCACGAAATTATTTCCCAGTTCGTCGTCTAGCAGGTAAAGTGGACTCCCCATTCCAACCAGTTTCGAATCAGCGAGACGAGGTCCAAGCACTCGGAAGTTCGATCACCCAATGATAATAATCGGAGACAGTGCAATGGAATAGTCGCTGAGAGGGGGAAGGAGGTTGAGTGATATTCATGTTGAGCCGGTTGACGACGACCACCGTGGAGGCAGCTCCATAGAATGAACTGGATTGTGAATGTGTGTGTACTGTACCTACATAACTTTCAGAGTCTGGATCTCGATAATAAGGAGAATAGCCTGCCTAAGCAACAAGGAAGGTAGGTTCTGATTACTTCATTCTCACCCGATAGGGCTCCGAGAATATTGAAGAAAAGAGCTCAGGATAATTGACGAATTCTCTGCAGTAACCAGATGTCCGTGCCTTGCGCACAGAAGATCTGGCCCACTTCCCCAGATTGCCCTAAGAATGAGAGGGTTTTATTCCTTGCCGTTTATTTATTTTTTCTTTTTCCCTTGGCAGTCTCTCCCCGGCCAGTGTTTGGGGTGAACGAACCTATGTGATACAAAAGAACATTAACCCTACACGACCTTGCCAACCACACGTACGAAACGAAGTGTGAGGTAAAAAGATCTGGCTCGTACGCGACTGGTCACAAATCTCCCAAATGCAGGGAGCTTCATTCCAAAAGAGGAAAGTGCGCTTTGGTGTCACTGCCTGAGCATCGGCCCATCTCCGCACTGTCCAACGCCGAGCGATGAGACATAAGGAGACGACTGCTGTGGTCAGTAGCGTGGGGTGTGGCGTCCAGCTGAGCCGGAGAAGTGTCCACCCTGGCATGTAAGTAATGTATACATAGGACTGGACGGGGCAATCATCATCGTAGGATGGGCTTAGTTTGGATTAGTGGCATTTGTTAGTAGCTGTGGCAGAGCTTTTTAGTATGAAGCTAACACTGTCGAGCAAATTCCATCTACCAGGCTACGTCGAACTTTAGGTTGGTAAATAGTAGGTATTGTTACAATACACCTTTACCTTAGCTACCTACTGACAGACGGATGTCCCGGAAAACCCTATACCGATCACCAACTATACCTTAGTACTAAGTAGGCCTTGATGTCTAGATTCGTTCTGATGTATTGACGTAGCTTGTCCTGATGTAAGTTAGTTTTCATTTAGTTGGTTCACCGAAATTTGAGACTTATGCCTTGTATACGAAGACTGTCTTTACTCTTATGGCCAACTAACCATTCATCATCGATTGGAACCAGTCTACTCCGTCATAATCTCAATCTGAACCGTTCAAATATGTACGAGCCTCAACTTGTAACAACTACAGAAGCGCTTACAAGCCTGATTATTCGCTCCAAACGCATACCCCTGGGGTTTATCCATGTAATTTGGACTGGTCCAGATAATTTATCCATTAACCAAAAGTGACTTACTTCCTAAGAGAGGAATCAGGATCGTCCGCCGTCGTCACAATGCGACTATTTAGGTTGGTGGGAAATATTTAGAAGTTGGTGAATAGACATGATTTCTATTGCTGAACCCAGTTCCACGGACTCTGATTTGCTTTTTTTCCCACTCATTTTTTACCTTTCTTATTTTCAATAACATTATGATTTCCTTTTTGGCTTTCATTGCCTCGCTTGGACCAGCAAATCAGCAGCGGAAAGCCTACAAGCTTGGCGTTCTTCCTCCCCGCATGGTAGAGTTTAAAGACGTAGTAGAAGTAATTGATTTGAAAAATCAAATAAATAACTGAATCAGACAAGACAATAGTAAATAATGATTTGTAGAGGTGACACGGAAAACGGAGGCCCTTACCACATACCTTATCCTGTTCATTATTAGTTGATTATATATATATTTTTTTTCAATTCTTCAGGGAACTCGCAAAATGTCTACGCTTGCCCGACTTGGTGGTTCGTGTCGAATGCTCCTATCATTTAATTTAATTTTATTTAATTTGACTCTCATACCTATTAATATTCATGACTCCAATTGATGATCCGAAGAAAGTTTGCCTAGTTTAGGAGCCCTGCCTAAGGATCCACCCGACATGCTAACCACCATCCAAATATCATTCGCTCATGACTTACCGGGGTTAGGACGGGATTGACATACTCTTACTCCCATTATTACTACCGATGTAATTCATCTGACCTTCATGGCTCATTCTTCCTCACATCCAGTGCAACGGGAGCCAATTTTATTTAGGGATTAATGATTACTCCTCTTCAGGTGGTATGTAGTTGGTTGATTCGGGATGTTTTTCGTACATGATAGTTAAGTGAGTAGTATTAAACCCCCCATTTCTCCCAATTTCCCATTTCCCACCCTACCTCCTCCACTTAACTTGTCTCCAAACCAACCAAACTAAAAACTTACGAGCAAACAACCCCATCAACATCCTCCGATACATGCATACAATCCACCACTCCGACCTAAAAGTATCCATACGAAGATCGACCCATCCCATTAACCATTCCCACACTGATCCACCACAGCCTGTACGGATTTGACTACGCCTGCGCAACTAAATAAACTTACCACACCAACATCCTCGTTGACCACCACTTAACCACAGCCAAGTCTTGTCTTCTCCCCACTCCTCAGGGACCTCATCATCAACTGCTTCAGTCTCTTTCTCCCCTCCTCCCTCTCGCCTCTTGCTTGTGGAATTTTAATTAAACCACCTCCCAAGCCCGGCTGCATACAGACTTATCTTTGATTTTTGTTGTTTGCCCCTCTTCTGTTGTCTTCCTTCATCCTTGTTGCCGACTTCCGGCCACTTTTGCAACAACTCTCCCCACTATATTCTGTTGTTTGCCCAACTCGGTCCAAGATCTTCCCTCAAAGCCCGAGGTGAATGTGTGGTCAATGTTGTCCATGCAAAAAAGCCCTGTCTATGTGCTCACTCCGTCGGAACTTGACAGCAGCCACTGTCATCAGGGTAACTCCACCCGCTCGGGCAGTTTTTCGGTGAACCCCGCCCTCGCCGACTGTCCGTTCATAGACGACTCATCCGTCTCCCACCGTGCCAGCGTAAGTACGGATGGCATCTCCAACGAGTCGCCTGAATCCTGGGATGGCGACGCTCCCTCGGCCAGCTCACCTATCACCGAGTTGGAGTTAAAGATTAACGACGGATCGCATTCACTTGACAGTAACTTCCCTGATACAGCCACATTTACATTTAACATGGTTACTCCTCATGAAACCGTTGAGTCCATGGGCGATGTGAACCCCAAGGTCGAAGAGTTGGATGACGCGGATGAGTTGCAGAGTATAAAACCTTTGGGGGCAGTGGATCCGATGGCCAATGCGAACTCAACCTATTCGGAGCCCACGGCTACTCCCGCCAATGTTCCACGGAAACGTGGGCGACCGCGCAAACATCCTCTTCCGATCCCTGGAGGGCAACTTAAGATCACCAAAGGTCGTTCCAAGACAGGCTGCATAACCTGTCGGAGACGAAAGAAGAAGTGTGACGAACACAAGCCAGCGTAAATTCTATCCCTCCCTAGTTTCCTCCATCAAATGTTGCGAAAACTAACTTTTCTTTGCCGCCTCCCAGTTGTCATAATTGCCAAAAGAATGCCGTGGTCTGCGAAGGATACCCCCCGAAAGAGATCTGGAGGAGCGGGAAGCAGAAGATGGAAGGTGAGCTACCTGTGGCCTGAGTTGCCCAGAATCTCCCCTTGCTCCTCTGCCGTCTCTCCTTCCCGCCTTCTTCCATCCCACAATTACAACCACCTCTCGGTCAAAATGTATGCTAATATCTTTCCTTCCTAGCTGCAGCTGCTCGAACACACTCTATACTCACTCGGTCCCTTCCATTACTGATTGATGGAATCGAAACCGAAATTGACCGCCGATTTCTGGACCACTTTGTCTACGGCTTCAGTCGTGTTTTAACGTTGATTAACGATGACTCGAATCCCTTCAAGGAGATCCTTCTTCCCATGGCCACACAGCACCGCGGATTAATGCACTCGCTTATGTGCCTTTCCGGCTCACACTTATCGGGGCTGGACCCGGAGCCAAAGCTAAAAGAACGCAAGCTCATACACTTCCACCGTGCGATCCAAGACTTGAAGGCCAACATTACAGCATCTTCAACTTCGACGAACCCAGGGGAGGAGCCAGAACTTCTGGTAGAGGATCCGATAATCGCGTCGACTATAGCTCTCAGTTTGAATACGATATGTGAAGGGGAAACCGGTGGGGAGTACAGGCCACATATGGATGCTGCGAGGTACCTACTTGTCACACAGAAACCGAGGAACGAGAAATTCCGACAGTTCATCGTCGAATTTTTCCAGTACCACGATGTTTCGAACGCCATCACCTCCTTAGACCGACGTCCGGCCCACCTCAATGGCGATCTCCGACTTCCTGACTTTGTGCCACACGCACAAGCGGGCATGTTTTTAGGGGTATTCGATGGACTGTTCAACTACATCTCCGAAGTGACTAGGCTGCGTGACCGGATCAGACAGCGACACGATGAAGGATATGAGCCAGCGGTCGATTACCAAATTTTGAGTGAGGCTGTCTCAATCGACTCGGCCATCCGGGTCTGGGAAACTTCCTACCCACCCAATACTTCGAATTGGTCCTTGGCGCAGCTTTACCGGCAGTCGACCTGGGTCTATCTCTATCGTACCATTCGCCCCTCACGGCCAAGTGACAAGATAGCTCAGGTAGTGGACGATGGTCTGGGATACCTTGATCAACTCCCACAGGATGCTGGAGCCTACAGCATCGTCCTCATGCCGTTATTCTTACTCGGATGCTCGGCATTCTTACAAAATCAGCGGGAGCGAATTCAAAAAGGCTTCGAAACACTTAAATCCTACTCGAACCTTCGCAATATCGAGCCTGCGTTCAGAGTAGTACAGAGGGTGTGGAAAGTCATGGACACAAATAGCGAGGAAAGTTGGGATTGGGAGAAAATCATCAAGGACATGAACATGGATTTTCTCATCACCTGAGTCAATAGTCCTATCTCATCCATTACTGCATATTGAGACAGGACATCTCCAATACAAATCGACAACTCGGGTTTCTTCGTCCCTTCATTGCACCCGCTTGCTATGTATCTACGGCGTTACGTGACCACTGCATTTTCCTTTTGGTGTTTTTCTCTTTGATTCTTGGCGATAGGCATTCTCTGGCGGATCGGGACCCGGTGTCAAGCTCGAGGCGGAAGAGCAAAATCAATGGTTTCCTATGGCTATGGGAGAGGGAATGGCGTCGGTGCATAATTGAACGAATGGCACACAAACTCACACAGACTATTTAAGTACAGTACACTGACTGTATTTTCAAAGTCTTCCCGCAGAAGGTGCCCAAGGGTTTCCGGATGACTTTTACCTTTTTCTTACTTTTTGCTTGTATTTATACTTTCGTTTTGGCGATGGGATCTATCTTGTGGATTAAGTGACTGACTTTTCTTCTTTGTATAATGATTGTTACCTTGAGTAGATATATATACTCGATTGATGATAATTCAGTGTGCAGCGAGCCTACATTGACACAAGACGAAATACTCAATGCTCCATCCCGTAGGTATCATCAATTAACTCTGTTACCAGATATCCGAATTGACTCAAAATCAATCTGCCGGATCTCGTACTTTTCTTTCGATTCTCAACGTCGATCATTCTTCTCTAACAAAGGAAATGCTAGGTTGAACAAACAATTTATAGTATTTGTAGAGCCTGACCAATCGTAGTTTAAGCTATAGCTGACGATATCATCCAAAGCCGCCCTTTACATTAGTGTTGACCATACCTGTGAGATATACGCTTCCCATAGATCTTGATTTCCTATCGAGGCTAGAAGGGGTTGGATTGACCGCTAGCTTCCTAGCATGTTTTCTCGATGGGGAGGGAGAAAAATTATCCGTAGATTGGGGCAGAAGGAATAGATATGGGCGACATGCAGGCGTTAGGGCCTATCTACTAAGGTTCCTGACCTGGGCGCCTGACCTGAATTTACCTTACAAATAAACTCTCCCAAAGAACCCTTCTATGGAGGATTGGGTTTTATTACTTTGTGTGTTGAAAATGCCGAATAATGTTGAAAGCTCTGAAATGGAGAGAACTTTCACCTGGCAAGTACATGTGATTGCTTGTTGGAGTGAATAACGAGGGTAGATAGAGTTGAAAGATCTCTAGACTTGAACGGAAGAATAGGAAGCTGCAGCTGAAGTGCATCCGAATATAGGCATGAAACAAAGTGGAAGAGAATAAATGGACCTCGGACAATGGCATCTGGATTTTGAGAAGGAATTGTGCAGTGGCATTGGGCGAGTTTTACAGTACATAAGACGTAAATTTTCACCTCCCTGATCATGAGAAATCCTCCACGAAGTGGGCCGTAAGACAGTAGTGACCGAAGCTGAGTATAATGGGTTGAGGGACGCTCTTGTAGCAACATACGTGGTTGAGGAGGACGAGGAGAGAATACCAACTTGGGAACATTGTATCGTGAAGAATTCCCTGAACGATGGGTTCGCGAGCCTGGATATTCTGGCTCTTTGATTTATACAACAGCCGGAGTTGTTGTTGGTCTGTTGCCTGGGGGTCGACCCTGTCGTTTCGCACGTAGATAGAACCGGATCAGGGCCTTTGAGAAGCCCGTGCAGCTACAAATTCAGTTCATTTAATGTTGGATACGTCAATACAGAGAACACTCGTTGCTAGACAGTATAGTACTAAGACAGAGGAATAAGATACAAAAACGATCACAGCTAACCACATATACTTTCTATTCTTCTATACAGCCCTCATACCCATACTTCTCGATCCCGTCGTACAAACTCTTACTTTGTGAGCCCTCCTGAAAAAGGCCATCGGGGTCTTTCTGCCATGCTTCATTTATAGTGTCTGCAGCCGCCACAATTCGGCAACGCCGCTCGTCATTGGGGTGATCTCGATTGCGGTAAGGCTCTCTATTCCAGGCATCTATGCTTAGCACACTGACACGTCTGTTAAGGGTAGCTTGGAGCTCTCGAGGGAATTCCCAGACGTAGTGCTCGAGGTCCTCGAAAGGCAAACCATACTTTTCCTCGAAAGCCTTCTTCTACTTCGTAACGCGGGTTGGGGTTGTAATATATTATTTTGATGACTTCAAAATCCAGTGGCACCCTTCCCCTATGAGCTGCGATACTACGGTGTTTGACATCATCTAGGTCACGGTCTTCGAATCTATCTAGCTATCTAGAACAATAGCTTGCATTGGTGTGAGAATATCCCAAAGGCCTTCATTCGTCGCATCTAAGCGGGCGTTCGTGGTTTGTAGCTGACTTCTCAATTCCTGCAGCTCTTGAAGAATACCCATCTCTTGGGAGCTACCAAACATATGCTTTTGCGAGTTGATCTCCGTAGGAGCTTTCTCAAATGCTCTACACTAGCTGAGAACTACTAAGGGGTGGGTCTCTTGGGAAGGTCGCGGTACGGCTACGCTGACTCGGAAGCTTTTTACCAGTTATGGTTAGACAACTTGTTCGTGTTGTTGACAAAGTTGATGTAGGAAGAAAGCTAGAGGTGGGTATATTGGGTATATGTAGATAGGAAACTTAGGTGGGACAGAGGAGTAAGTTGTGTAGATCAAGATATATGTGCTTGGATATTTGTATACAGCAAACACGTGTAGCAAAGGCAATGCTAGCAATCAAAGACACTCACCAGAATATCAAGGTCCTAGAATAAAGAATCGTTTATTGCAATAGACAAGGATTACTGATATTGGTGATACGGGGTAAGTTAGAGGAAGGATGATAAAAATGAAAATGCATGGAGGGCCCCCGATATAGGTTGTGCTGTACTGTGCCGTTAATTCCCTGCTCAAAGAAGTTTGCTACCAATCTCGGAGTTTAACTCTTTTAATGATTGCAGTAACTCCAGTGTTTCTGACTAAAAGATATAGCAACGTTACAATTAGGGCGTATACCATCTAAATATACTGTACAGAGGTCAGGTGGCTCCCCACCGCAGGAAGCCGTCATACCTACATACAACATTATACCGAACCAATGACGGATATGAACTACCCGAGACCCAACAGTACCTAAATAACAGACTAGTAACAGTATCCCCGTGCGAGTGTTTGTTTCCCAGACCGTCGCTCTTGGCGGCTCAATCACCCGTTACATGCTCCTTTTTATTTTTATTTTTCATATTTTTTTCCCATTATTTTCTCAGTTATTGCCCTTCGAGGTTTGTATGTTCGGATGATGGTGCGATTAGCTTGCCTTGAAATAGATCATTGGTTACCATGAACAAAGACGACGATGCCATCGCTCCCCTGGATGAAGAGAAAGATTGTTTCAACATTGAGAAACTACAGGACCTAACCGCCGCTTTCAATCTCCCCTTTCGCGCAGTCAATCCGGTTGATATACACGTGAGAGATTTATCGCTTGAAGTTGACATAACTCCTCCAATATGGGAAACTACACCGTTACAGATGTGGCGTCGTCTTCGTGGGAAGACGACGGCCGATGCGCGCAAAAAGGTTTTGGACGGAGTTGACGCGCACATGCCAAGTGGTAGCTTGACGGCAATCATTGGTAGTAGCGGATCAGGAAAGACTTCACTGCTCAACTTGATGGCAGGCAGGATGGGTGTGAGCAAGGCCAAAGTCGCAGGAGCTACGACTTTCAACGGCGATGCCGATGTTGAGAGCGTTCGCAGTGCCTATGTCATGCAGGAAGACGTCCTCATTTCTACACTGACCGTCCGGGAGACTCTGCGGTACTCTGCTGATCTACGGCTGCCACCGCCGACGACGCAGAAGGAGCGCTATCAGATTGTAGAGCAAGTCATTATGGAGCTGGGCTTGAAAGAATGCGCCGATACGCGGATAGGAACCAATACCCACAAGGGCTGCAGTGGGGGTGAGAAGAGGCGCACAAGCATCGGTGTACAGATGCTGGCAAACCCGTCGGTACTCTTCTGTGACGAACCGACCACTGGCCTCGATGCGACGAGTGCTTTTCAAATCGTTCGAACTCTGAAACGGCTCGCACAGGAGGGACGGACAGTCGTCGTGTCAATTCACACTCCCCGATCAGAGATATGGAGTCTTTTTGACAATGCCATACTTCTAGCACGCGGGTCAGTGCTCTATAGCGGACCTTCAGGCGAATCCTTGCCATATTTTGAGCAGTGTGGTCATGTTCTTCCTCCTTTCGTCAACCCAGCGGAATTTTTGATCGATCTGGCGGCTATCGACAACCGTACGGAGGAATTGGAAGCAGTGTCCCTTGCGAGAGTTGACCTTCTTCAATCTTCATGGGCATCTAAAAGGGAAACAGACAAGGAAATGAAAGAGATCCCAAAATATGACGATAAGGGCAAGAAGCAAATTGGTGCTGTCCAGAATGCACCGATAGCGAAAGCTGTACCGTTCTGTCAACAGTTCCGCGTCCTTACCTCTCGTACTTTCAAGACAACCATTCGCGACCCTATGGGTGTCGCGGGTAGCCTTCTCGAAGCCGTAGGAATGGCCGTAATTAACGGTTGGATATTTTTGCAGCTGGATGAGAGCCAAGCTGGGATTCGCTCCAGACAAGGGAGTCTTTATACCGCCAGTAGTCTGAACGGATACCTCATTCTGCTATATGAGACGTACCGTCTAACGATCGACATACGACAATTTGATCGGGAAAGAACAGAGGGAGTCGTGGGAGCTCCAGCATTCTTGTTGAGTAGACGTGCAGCAAGACTGCCTTTGGAGGACCTGCCTGTTCCTGTTCTCTTTGCCATCATCTACTATTTCATGGTGGGATACCGCTTGAGCGCGGGGCAATTCTTTATCTTTCTAATTCTCACGATCCTGACACACTATATTGCTGTGACCTTTGCGGCTGTCTCTATTGGTGTCGCAAGGAGCTTTTCCGGGGCCAGTTTGGTGGGCAACCTCTCATTTACGCTGCAATCATTCGCATGTGGCTACTTCGTGCAGTCAAATCAGATACCGGTCTATGTACGTTGGCTCAAGTGGGTGGCATATACATTTTACATCTTTGGTGCTCTCTGTGCCAACGAGTTCATTGGCCCTAGCGGGCCACCTGAAGGCCAATTTTACGATTGCCCCTTCTCTAAAGATCCCAACGACCCTGCGTGCACGCAATACACGGGCCAGTATATCATGGAGAATCTGGGGTTCCCGACCGATTGGATATGGCGACCTATCGTTATATTGGTGGCATTTGCCTGTGGGCATTATCTCTTGGCCGGTTTACTCTTACAGTATAACCGGTTCGCAATGGACATAGCACAGGCACGGAAGACTGATAAGGACATGTCAACAAGGACGGATAAGATGGCTGTACGGCCAGCCGAGGAAGCGCGCAAAGTAGCCATATCACTAGATAAATACGCTCTCGACATACGGAAGCAAGGGCTCTTTGGGCGAGGATCGCGAACATTGTGCATCCTCAAACCCATCACCGCCGAATTTCAGTCAGGAAAGTTGAATGTCATAATGGGCCCATCGGGCAGTGGGAAGACGTCGCTCCTAAACTCCATTGCACGGCGACTGCATGGTTCATTGGGCACGCAATACCGGGTTCGCGGTGACATGCTGTACAATGGGGCAGTTCCATCGGACAGTGTCATCCGGTCTGTCACGTCCTTC
This sequence comes from Aspergillus hancockii, assembly GCA_001696595.2. Lineage (NCBI taxonomy): Eukaryota > Fungi > Ascomycota > Eurotiomycetes > Eurotiales > Aspergillaceae > Aspergillus > Aspergillus hancockii. Next base: position 114,952 of record MBFL02000072.1, read on the forward strand.
GTGACCCAGGATGACGATGCCTTGATGCCGTCACTGACGGTGCGCGAGAGCCTTCGATTTGCCGCGGGATTGCGATTGCCCCTGTGGATGTCACGAGAGGAAAAGCACCGCCGCGCGGAAGAGGTCCTGCTTAAGATGGGACTAAAAGATTGCGCTGACAATTTAATCGGCAGCGAACTTATCAAAGGGATTAGCGGGGGAGAGAAAAGGCGCGTCACTATCGCCATCCAAATCCTGACTGACCCAAAAGTATTGCTGCTAGACGAGCCTACTTCAGGTCTAGACGCCTTCACGGCCATGTCCATCATTGACGTCCTCAAAGGACTCGCGGACGAGGGTCGCAACCTCGTCATGACTATCCACCAGTCGCGAACGGATCTGTTTCAGCATTTCTCCAGCGTCCTGCTCCTTGCGCGAGGGGGGTATCCAGTGTATGCGGGAGAGGGCTCAACGATGCTCTCACACTTTGGGGCATTGGGATATACATGTCCGCGGACTACCAATCCGGCCGACTTCGTACTAGATTTGATCACAGTAGATTTACAACAAGCCGACAGAGAAGAGGTTACCCGCGAGAGGGTACAAAAGCTTATCATAAACTGGGACCAGAAAACATTGGATCCCGGGCGTAGAACATCTCATATCGCTACACCAGCCGAGTTGGGCAGCCTGAAACGGCAGATGCTCCCATTTCGGGTCACCTATCCCTTGGTACTGCACCGGTCAGCGATCAATTTCTGGCGGCAGCCACCGCTGGTTATGGCGAGGTCAATGCAGGTAGTGGGGATAGCAATTATCATGGCACTATTCTTTGCGCCATTGAAGAATGACTACGCCGCGGTACAATCACGGATGGGCTTCATCCAGGAATTTGCTGCTTTGTATTTCGTGGGTACGTTGGGGATCCTCTTACTGCTGGTCTAATTAAACTTGCATGAATAGACTAACCAAAAACCGGGCAGGAATGCTTCAGAACATCGCCATCTACCCCAACGAGCGAGATGTATTCTACCGCGAGGAGGCAGACAATTGCTACTCGGCCGAGACATTCATCCTCCAGTACACCACACTAGAGGTGCCCTTCGAGGTTCTATCGGCGCTCATCTTCGGGGTTTTGGCCGCATACGCCGACAACCTCGAGCGCAGCGCAACGATGTTCCTGATCAGCGCATTCAACTGTTTCTGCATCATCAGCTGCGGTGAGTCGGTGGGCATCATGTTCTGCACGCTTTTTTCGCACGTCGGCTTCGCAGTCAACGTGACGTCTATCCTGCTTTCCATCTCCACTATATTGGGTGGCGTGATGAGCCTGAACGTCAACAGCGTTCTCCAGGGGATCAATCACCTCTCGCCTATCAAATACGCCATCGCCAACTTGGCGCCGTATGCCATGCGGAACCAAGAGTTCGTGTGCACGGCCGCCCAGCGACTGGCGGATGGAAGTTGCCCCATCCAGAACGGACAGCAAGTGCTCCAGCTCTACAACCTTGACAAGAACGGGGCGATGAACGTGATGGCATTGGGTGTTTGTACGGTGATTTATCGGGCGGTCGCTTATGGGCTGGTGAAGGGGATGCGGTGGGAAAGGAAGTGACGGTAGTCCAATCAGAACACTAACCCGAAGTACGGTGGGCGCCCGAGCACGGGTTTCTTGAGTCTGTAGAGCAAATCAAGAACCCAACCAGATTCTCGTATTATGGAGAACAATGCGTTTGTCGATTGACGACCCTTGCCACCGAGTCATTTTTCAACCCGCAGACGGGGAACGTTCGGAAGGTATATGGGTTCAGACGCACGGAGTCTAGAATCTGCTGAGTGTACACAGATGTACAAATCCCATCGGAATGCAATCTCAAACAAAATGTAAGGCAACAACATCCACCCTACTAATGGCACTAGCCTCCAAAATCCGAAAGAACAGACAAGAAGTGGAATAAAGAAAATAAGCCCACGAAACCCTTCCTCCTCAAACATAACTCGAAACATAACCCTCCAAACTTTCTCATTGACAAACGCCCTCAAAAGACAGAACTCCCACAAACTCTTTCCGGGACTCAGTTCCACCCAAAGTCAGTGAAAGGCAATCTCAAAAAGTAGCCCAAAAGGAAACGGATCCCGCTATGGAACACACCAATCACACAACAATGTCCATCAGACCGCCATCAACCAACCAATCAGGCCAAGCCAATTCTTTAAATCCAGTGCATGAGCCCCCACCCAATCCATAATTGTGAACCCATCCCAATGGATCTCTCAAAACTCTTTCCCACGTACCTTACATAAGCCCTCGATTTCTTACGTCAGACACAGATTCCGTCGCTCATCATTCGTCGCATTGAGACACCTTCGGTAGTTTTCTGTGCAACAATTGACTCTAGATCCAGTGGGCACAATTTCCACCGTGGCTATCGTCCACCAGTATATGTCCACTATTTCCCTCACATCGGTCTTAGATTTCCTCCAGTTGAAATTGGCCCAATGATATTTAATACTTTTCCTTAAAGTGGACAAGGGACGTAAGGCGAACAAAAGAGGGCTGATCCACTGGCTATCTTCCCGCTTCCCCGAAATGAAAGGCAAGATCAAGGTTACTCCAGAACAGGGCAAAGAAGTGGGAAAGTGGCCGGCCGGTGACGGTTCGGGTAGGATTGACGAAAAAGAAAGGAAGGTCCGTTCCACGCTCCATGTGATTGTCGACTGGGTTCTTGACTTGTTGTTCTTGCATCTGGAGAATCGGGTTTTCGGTGGCCGAGGCCCTTTTAGAGGGTCTTTTCGGTTTGAGATTGGTTGTCATTGGGTAGTGGAGTTGATTGGGATGGGATTTGTTGTGATGCGTTAATCGAGTCATGGCTACGTGTCTTGTCTCTTTTTTTTTTTTTTTTTTTTTTTTAAATTTTTTT
>MBFL02000073.1:0-117760 GCA_001696595.2 Aspergillus hancockii
GGAGAGATGGGGGGAGGGGAGGAAAGGGAAGGAGAAAAAGGTGAGGGAAGCGTGGTCGGAAGATGTTGTTGAAGGCGGCCGGGAGGGTTTAGTTTCCGTTTGGTTGGTTTGCCTTGCTTGTGTTTGGTTTGTTGGTGTGGGCGGCCGAAGTGCAGTAAGTCAGTGGACGATCAGGGATCATGCACTACACCCGGGACCTAGTTGTTTCTTTTTTAATTTTTATTTCTTTGAAATTGTATGACTTACTAGATATATGCACCGATTTTTTTTTTCTCTCATTTTGATTTGATTTATCTCTGTTACATTTGTCTCTACTAGAAAAACAAACAAAACAAAGCTAAAATAGAGAAAACCAAAATACAAGCTATCCATATCTGATCCATACCTACGGAGTACCAGTAAAGTACCTAAGAGCAGAAATAAAGCACGACCATCCAATTGGGACTAGCGGACCTCCAGCAACTGTAGGAGCGGTGAAGACAGGACCGTAAGGGATTCGACTAGTCCTAGTAATAATCGACGCAGGAAATAGTTAACTATATTCTCTGTGTGGATGTTCTGCATTCTCAAGTTTTCTATTCTGAAATGGAAGGTCAACAAGCATACGTATGTCCCCCGTACCTGTGGGTATTACAATGGGACTGTACTGGTCCAATAGCTGAGGTCTAGCCGCAGAGCTTCAGAGACCGTCCCCAATCACATTCGTCCGAGTCGACCATTCCCGAGGCCCCTCGGGTCCCAAGGGAGATGCAAGACTGGAACCTAAAACTGGTTCCAGACTTGCGGAGGGTCCCTGAAACATGGCGATCGCCCTACAATTTTCATGTGTTCTTAATTATTTACTTCCACTCTTTCACCACACACTTCCATTCCAATAGACAGAAAGAAAAAAAAATTAAGTAAAATAAACCTGGGTGAACATTGCGTCAATTCTAAATCTACTCTGACTGACCGTAACCCCATTCATACCACAACATAAAACGCCCCGTGGAAGTCCTGTGTCATGCAATATTGTGCCATCCCTCATCCCAGCCTCCAAAGATAAGAAATTGAGCTATATCATACTCCTGTTTAATAAAACAAAAACCATAAAACGCTGACCAATTACTCCGGGTTATGGAATGGTGTTGTTTGACGCCCGATCGACTTCATAGAGTGAGTTGGAAATTCAGTGCATCCTCATCTTCCCCGTACACTGGTAGCACTTCCTCAAGATCGGTGATTAACTGGTCCTCTTCACGTGAAAAGCGACCCATATCGGTTTCCGAAGGTGGAGTCCCATGAGGCTGCATGTAAGTGTTGGGAGATAAGATCCCTTGGGGGGCTGATGCTTTCGTAATACTAGGCGCTTCGCCATGTAGCTTAGACGACACATCCCTGCCCTTAGTGTATCCCAGTGTTGTTCTGGAGTTTGCTGCAGCTGCAGTATGGCGCATAGATGATGGGTTTGTCGGGGCCCTGGGCTTTCTCGAAGAAAACAAAGATGATGCGACTCTCGGTTTGGGTCTGGGTACGGACACAGGCCGAGGCCGGAGAGTGCGTTCGGTGCCGGAAAGAGCAGAGGCTGCATCACGAGCTCGAACGGTCGCAATATTGCTGCTATACTTTCCCCGAGGATTGATTGATCGGGTACGTCGAGTTTCAATGCGACGCTGTGGCACCTCTACACGATGTTCCTCATGCTGCTCGTTATCACTGGGTTCTTCAAAACCGATGCTTTCAACTTGTTTCAAGATCATGTCATCCATCATCTTGTCATATGCGATAGAGTCTTCCTGGAGTTTGCGCTCCCTCTTCGTCAGGCCATCTGGTCCAATTTCGGTATTCCCGTAAACAGTTTCCAACCCCAAAGCTAAGTTCTTCGGTTGGAATTGAGGGAATGTAGTGTCGTATGTAATCTCATCGGGAATATCTGGGAGATCTACGCATTGTTAAATACTATAGCATTTTTGACACAACCAAGGGCTCCTTGGTAACCTACCTTTTGGCTTGGGAGGCATGTATTCAATGTCGGGAGCATCATCTTCAGCTGGTTTATCCTGCACCTCGGGCTTGCTTTGCTCGACCAGCGGAGCAAACTTTTTCACCCTTTGTGTGGAGGCTCTTTTGCGAGTCTTCTCTGGCTTCACGGTTCCAGCGGGAGGCGCGGGGGTCTGTAGGCCTCTGGCTTTCGCATTTGTTGTTTTCATACCCAATGGAGCGCGCTGGCGAGTATCTGCTATTGCATCTGTCAGCATCCAAGCTCTGATGCGCGACTAATCCCGGTCGTGTATACCCATCGGTGTCATGAAAGCATCCTTCACGGATGGTTTCGCGTTTCCATTCTGTTTCCCACCTCCTTTCACCGTCTTTTTTCCAAATGCCAAAGGATCATTCTCATCATTCAATGGGACCTTGAATGGTGTCTTTGGTACTCGAGCTCCGGGAGTTTTCGGTTGTAGTTGTTTGACGCCTTGGTTCAGAGGTTTGGACGCGGCAACGGTCTGATGAGCGTGCACTAGGTTCTCCTGGTCGCGGAGGGCCAGCATTGTGGCGGATTCGTGATATAACTGCTCATACACGGTATAAAGTGTAGGCGACAGAGACGGGGGTCGGATCTCGGGTTCGCAGGGAGGAAGGCGGGTTAGCGTGAGTGGGTGAGACCGTCAAGATATGTCGATGCACCTTCCCCAGCAGAGGTGGTGGTGTTTTGTGATCAAGTGGTTGCCCGTGGAGACAAAGGCGGTCGATCCTTTGGGACCGGTCGGCAGCTCATCCGTGGGTTGGCCGACAACCGTCCGTCACCGCCCTTGCACCTGACCTAAAAGGGGTTAGGGGCTGAGCGACAGGCTGACCGCTAAGGAGACACTCCTCCACCTTTCTCTCTTCCTCCCATTCCATTTCCCAACTTTTGACACGTTATTATTTCCATCGATCGGGTTTCTCGCTGAGCGAAAACCTTCTACAACTTTTGTTACTTGTATCAACCTTTCTTTTCAAATTACATATTTGTCGTCTTTCGTACAAATAAATTTCTTTCGCTGTCAATATGGAGAAGATCAAGGAAGTGAGTTTCTTTTTTCCCCCTCTCCCCTGTTGGCGGGGTAGCTTATAAGCTCCCGAAAATGCACATGCATCACCTTTCCCCCTTACGTGACCTCCTTCGTCATGCATGTTCATGCAAATGTGTGGCTGCTGGCAAAAGGGTATCGTTTTCTTTCACCTCGAGAAGGAAAGAAAAACAAAACAAAGGGAAATCGGAGTTAGATAAGGGGCTGACAGAGAATGTCTAGAGAATGAACGCTCTTCGCCTGGAGGCTGAGGAAGCCCAGGAGAAGACAGAGGAGTTGAAGAGTAAGGTCAAGACACTAGAGCAGGAGAACCTGTCCAAGGAACAGGAGATCACATCCCTCAACCACCGCAACCAACTTCTTGAGGGTGAGGTGGAGAAGTTGGAAACTGCCCTCAAGGAGGCAAAAGATGCTGCCAACCAGAGTGCCCAGCACGACACCCAGAACGAATCTCTCCAGAGACGCTTGCAGCTCTTGGAAGAGGAGGTTGAGTCCGCTGACCGGAATCTCAGGGAGACCGTTGAGAAGTACGATCCCTCCTACCCCTTTTATTTACTTGGGAATTATCACTAACGGCACTTCTATCGAAAGACTCCGCCAAACCGACGTCAAGGCTGGCCACTACGAACGCAAAGTGCAGGCCCTCGAATCGTCTCGTGATGAATGGGAGAGCAAGTATGAGGATATGGCCAAGAAGTACGCTGAGTTGCAGAAGGATCTTCACGACCTGGAGGTGTCTATAAGCAATGTTTAAGGCTAGGGCTTCTTGTAGATGCAGAATTCTGGGAAATTCTCGGCTCGACTTTTCTTCTCACATAATAACTTTTTTGTTTCCTGCCTGTTGCAGATTACTTTATTTAGCATTTGTCATCAGGAGCCGAATCCAGTAGCATCTCTATCTCTTCATATTGCTGTTCCCTACCTTCATTCCTCGACCCCCCACATTTACTTCCCTTTCCATAGTAACCTAGACCGTATTCAAGGTTTTTGGGAGGGGGCGGGGGGGTCGTAGAGTGGACCAATTTGAACAGGCTCGCATTCATATAGAGCATGGCGAGAGTTCGCTAACGTTCTCGTCGTGCCTGCGCTTTCCTGTGGTTTGAGAGGCGTTCTTTTCTCCGACTGACTTGGCGTTCCTCCTTGCTCTCGTACCTGAACTTCTTCTTCTTCTTTTTGGGTTTGTTATCCGATGCCTTCTTCTTGGTCTTTTCTACCTGCTTTGCCTTGGAGTCCGCCTCGGATGACGGTTTCGTCTCTTCATCCTCGTGCTCTTCATCCGAATCATGGTCCTGTGATCTTAGCAGGCCTTCCCTGGAAGCATCCATCTCTTCCACCGTCACTGTAGTATATTTGTCCTCATCAATGTATTCTGCTTCGTAGTCCACCGCAGGCGGCTCTTCGCATCCTTCCCATTCTGCATTGTCATCATCCTCGCTCTCGGAACCTGAGTCGGAGCCGTCCTCTTCTCGAAGTCTCTTCAGTTGTTTTTGGTGCTCCTCAATTGCGCGCTTAAATTCCGCTTCTCGCTCCTCACGAATCTATGCGAATTTTGTGGTCACTCAATTTATTCTGGGAAGATACATGATGCGAGGCAATACGAACTCTTTTTCTTTCTTCCCTCTTTATTTCTCGAGCTTTATCCTCTGCAACTTGCTGCGCATGCTTAATTCGCTGTTGTTTTCTCTTGCGAAACCCTGTGAGCCATTCGTGGCGGGCAGAGTCATCGAAAGTGATTTCTTCGACTTTGCTAGTCTTTCGACGTTTGGACTGTGGCCCCATGATTTCGTCGAGAAGAGATTAATTGTACCGTAAATAATGGATTAAGATTATATCCTGATAGTATCGCTCAAATTTTATGAATTGGGTACGACGAGAGAAGTATAAAAAAGTGTGTTATGGGGAAAAAAAATGAAAAGAGATGAAAAATGAAAAAAAGGACTTGCTTGCATGATAAAGTCACTCAGCCAGTTGAAGCTAAGCCTCGTCGGTGGTTTGGGTCGACCGCCTCCGAGCCCCGTCGGGGCCAATCCTCCAGCAGGTCTCCAACACCATCATCATACCTCCGCGGTTCCTTTCACCGTTCGGACAGCCTATGCTTGTTCGAAGCTATTTTCAATCTGCCACAATGCATTTGGGTAGCTTCTCGCTGCTCGCTCTGGGAGCAGCAACGGCCAACGCCTTCCGGGATACATCTCCCTTTTTCCTTGCATCGACGTCTGAGTATGTTTTTAACTGCAGCGACTTGCGGTATCGCGGAGAAGGACCAGCTAACAAGCTCTTTTAGGATTCTCTCTACTTCAGCTCAACTCAAAACCGCCCCCACTTTGCTGAATGACCTCTCCTCGAAGCTCAGCGCTTGTCCCTCCGACTACTATGTCGTTGCTTCCCAGCCCGGAGTCCATAGCACCGATTTCTCGACTCGCAAGTCCGCACCCCGTCTCGGTGCGAAGATGACTGGAAGGGATAAATCAATCCGGTCGGCTGTGACGGTCAATGAAGTCGTGGGCGTGTTGGAAGCAAAGCAGATTCAGAGTATTATCGAAAAGGAATGCGGGGCGCAAACGACCGTTATCGATGGTGCTTGTAAGTCCTGCGAAGTAGGGAACACACATTAACATACTGACTGATCGGATCTGTAGCCGGATCCTATCCGTCTGAATTCGGTACCGATCCTCGTGTTCTTTTCATTGATTTCCCTGTGCTCCCTCTGGGAAAAGAGAGGACACAGCAGCTTTCTGACAATGGTTCGTGAGCTACACGATATTGCTATAAGCGAGTCTGCTAATTTCTGCTGCAGATGGTCTCCTGTCTGATATTCTTGAGCGGATCCCCTCGTCGAAGAAGTACACAATCCTCTACGTAACATCGCCAAGGGAATTTGGAGAATCGGACTCTGGTATCTACCGCTCCGAAACTGATCCCTACCAGGATCCTGTCCACATGGACTTGAAGCGAGACTATGCGGCGCATAGCCGTCCTGCATCTAATAAGTCATTGTTCCAAGAGTATCAGTATCTCACACCAGGTGCGTTCTTTATCATCAGTTGAATATCGTAGAAATGGGGAACTAACATCGACAGGCCTTTTCATGGGACTGATGGCCACCTTCGTCTTTCTTATTATTTTGTATGTTGGTTTCAGCGCTCTTGCTAGCCTAGAGGTTCCCTATGCCGCTTTTGAGAAAGACACGTCCGCCAATGTGCAGAAGAAGCAGCAGTAATCCGTGGTCGGTGTTTTGATTACAGGTCCTGGAAATAGTTCTTCTTACGTTAGTTTGATATAGCACAGTAACTATTGAACCAGTCACCAAATGCTTTAGATCATTGATATTGTATTGTGTATACTATATATTCGATTTTTACCTATGAATTAGAATGCTAGTAAATGAGATACCCAAACCCCATGAGAACGTACTCATTCTTCGCCACGCTACATCATCTTTCCTTTTCTCTGACTTCAACTAACCACTAGTCTACTGTAAGTAACTATGTGAGACTAGCGCTTAGTCTTTGTGTTCACTGTTGAGACCTAACCTATATATAGGCATCACGTGGAGTTACTACTCCGCAACCTTGTGGCCTGAGGCGGAGACACGAGGCACAGGGCAACAGCGGTCGATGGACTCTCAGTTCTCCTTGTCGCTGATCCTCCGGGGGGTTATCCCACTGATATTTTGCCCTCAACTATCGCTTCTAATCCGGTTCAAATTAAGTACACAGCGGATACCCGTGTCAGTCGTTCACCTTGTCTCACTATTTGTCCCATACGATCGTTTTCTTACGGAGCAGACTTGGTTGCTACCGATCCTGTGTTTTGGTGGAGACCATCCGATCTCTAAGAGATCCACGCCCTACAACTTGCGACAGACGGCCGTCGTTTACATACACCTTTTACTTCACTGACAGATTCCAGCGACTTTTCAACGCCTCCGCGAATATATACTCACTGGGACTCGTCAATCTAGTCTGCCGATCAACCTTTCCCACAAACTAAGTCCATCTCTAAAATATATTCGATCTCTCGCTGGCTCGCTAGACGATCTCAGCAATGCTTCTTCGAGCCGCGGGCCCTCGCAAGGCCCGCCGCCAACCTGCCCTCACATGGCTTTTCCTCCTTGTCATCGTCCTGATAATGGCGCAAATATCCATTGCTCAGGATACCACTGACAAGGACGCTGCGACAACAACCGACGCAACAACCACCACCCAGCCTACCACTACCGCTACGACGAAAGATGAGACTACCACGACAGAAAAAACCACGGAGAAATCAACGTCAGGAAAATCTACAACATCGACGACATCCTCAAAGTCCTCGACATCAACTACCGAGTCCACAACGACCACAGACCCATCGTCAACATCCACCTCAACAGACACAAACGATTACCCCGTCGTAACAGTCCCTCCGCTAGCCGGCGCTCCATACATGCAAACCTCCGATACCCCAGAAGGAACAGTCTTCATCGCTGTCGGCGCAGTCCTAGGCTTCCTAGGAATGGCAGTGCTAGCCTGGCGCGGAATGGTCGCCTGGTCCGTGAACCGCTCCGTCCGCAAAGCAGCTATAATGCAATCCTCCGAAGCAAAAGGCCTCCTCCGCTCGAAAAGAAAGAGGTCCGCGCATCGCTCGCACGGCCCCGCACCATCCGTATCTCTGGAAAAAATGGGCCCTGGCCACCGCGCCAGCTACGCAAATCACCACCGGTCCTCTAAGGCCCCGCGCTCCAGCAGCGGCCTGTTCTTCTCCCCTACGGCTGGAATGCACAGCGCCGGGAATAGAGGTTCGAGCTATCTTCCTGCGGGGTATTATGCTGCTGGGAGTGCCGCCGCCGGTAGTGGGAGTCACCAGAGCATGCAGTTCTCGGCGTCTGATCTCCCGGGCTTGGGGCCGCAGGCGCAGGGATATACCCGGACTCGATCGGGCCCTAGTCCCCCAGGTACACCGACTCATGGTGTGTACGAATCTCAGTACAATACCTCGAGACATTCCCATTTGGCCTCGAATAGTTCCGTCAATATTTCCTCGCCTCCGCAAGGAAGAACCCCGAGTGCCTACCTGGAAGATCTGTTTGAGAACCATCCTCCTCGGGATAGACATTGATGCTCGGGGATGAGCTAGTTCGACGAGGAACGATATACATAGGTTGCGATCTACTTTTCTTTTTGTCTACCCCTTTCATGTTCCCGTCGCTGTTATATTCCGATATCCATTACCATTTACATAATCTTGTTATATAGTGTGTACATTCCTCATGTCATTTGCAATGTCTTGAGCGTCCAGGGATACACATCTTCTGGATAGTTCCCCTTTCACTTCTATTTTACTTTGCAGCCTTATATTTCGGTGATGGAGTTAGTTTCGGGTCAGTTGAATTATCATACGTGAGACGTTGGGTTTTGAATGTGTCAATTTTGAGGTGTGATTACTATCTTTTTGGCTTCTGTTTTACCTGTCGATATCGCAATTATCCATTATCAATGCGCCCATAGCGTAGTTGCACGCAAGGAACAGAAATAGAAAACGAGACTGACACTATATACTGCGCACAATGCTGGCCCACAATATGGTACAGAATGTAGGGGTCATTAAGGGTTTCAAGATGCTGTAGGTGTTTTGAGAAACGAAGCGATCGAAGATCAATACGCTCTAAGGACATAGCAGGTAATAATAAGTGAAGCGGGATACATACATAATCACAGGAGTAATAAGTCTTACATACATGGATACACCAAGTCATGTCATCTATAGAAAGGGCGTTGTTCAACGGCTTCAATAGAGCACAGTTGTCTTTCAATCCGCGTCCAATTTGCCGTTGAATTCGCCGAGAAGAATGTCATCAGGGGCCGGTCCACGGGTGTTCCTGACTGTGGGCGGCATATTAGCGTGTGTTATGACATGGGTCTATATAGCAACTTACCAGATTCGGTTTCCACTCGGAAAAAGATCCACATCCATCGGCGTGCGACTTCGAGGAACATGAGCAACCAAATGCCCACTTCTGTCTCGCAAAGCCAGACCAATCCTGGCATGAACCTGGACAGCCATGAAAACCGAAGGACTAAATCAATGAGAATGGCAAGATAGTATTTCCGATCAGAGAAACAGCGGTGCCGGCGTAATCCATAAGGGTAATATGAGTTGCGGCGTGATGAAGTTAAGAGGGTCAGATCCCAATCTTTGGTAACGTCCCAATAAAAAGAGTAAGCGGAATTGACGAAAGTGCATAAGTACCTGATACATAGTTAGCCAGCCATTCCCTTCTAATCTATACAATTAGAGCAAACCACATACAATAGTCGCGACAGGCTCATCTCGCTATATCCGTACATCTCCAAGGGGTTATAGTTCCTCAATTTGGCGGCAAGGTAAATGACGGGAAGGGCTGTGGCGTATTTGAGAGCGTTTGCCAGATGCTGGCCGCCCTTATTCTCCATCTTGAGGCCAGCTCGGCGCACACGTACATATTCGATGAGACACTGCCGGAATCGAATGATACTCGGAGTAGCAATGATCAGGGGGATCACCCAGTCAGTTCCGCACCTGCGATCCGGTTTGTGTGTGCTAGAAACACCCGGGGTGAAGAACATGCAGAAAGTAATGACCAAGTCCGCTAGGACCTTAGAATAACTAGTCAGTGCATCGGCAAGCAAGATGTCTCCGAATTTTCCATCTTGGGTTTCCGCTAATCCGCCGACACTGATCCGCCTCAAGGTCACGAACAAACGATGTCTCCCAGAGCGCGACAGGCGGTTGAAGGGGAGAAGGATGATGATAAAGAAGATAAAGAGGTATGACTGTGGGATAAAATCCAGAGATTCCACCCGTTCAGCAGAGCCATGCGTAGCGGCCCAAAATATGAGGAGCGATATCAGGAGGGGAATGGTCAAAAGGGTAGCTAAGCGGTAGGTCGAAGCGTGATGGGGTAGTTGGGACGAAGATTGACGGGCAGGGTATCGGATAAGAGTCGGAACATCCTAAGTGAAGTCAGTCAACCGTCATCTAGGCAAGAACAACAGAGGGGCATCCTACAATATTCGCCTTGAGGAGATACTGGAGATTGACACCCCAGCCCCAGAAGCCTGTATATCAATGTCAATATCGCGATCGAATAGATAATACCGATAAAGTGCTAGTTTCAATGAACTTACCCGCAACCAGGATCACGGCCACACGGTAGGGAAAAGGAAGAAAGAGACTGAAGCGATCCAATTGAGCATGTTGATCAGGACCCATATTCCATTGAAGCGGCGCGGGAATGCAGCGCCTGCACGGAGAAGATAGGAGAGATAAGGGACAAGTAGTTCAAGAAGAAAGGCGGAAGACCACAAGAAAGCAACCTAAAAAGGAGATGAAGAAGATAAAAGTCGTAAAATATCAAATAAAGAGTGACTAGGGGTGAGTTTGGGAACCAAAAATTACACTCTCATAATTATCAGACGAAAGTGAAGACGCTCAGGGACGCTTTCAGAGTCCAGACGGTTCCGCGCGGCTGTTCGGGCGCAGAGCCACTTGTCCGTTTCAAGTCTAGCTCCTTGCAGGGCGAGACTTCCAAATTTGGGTCCAGATCACCCAAGTCACGTGAGATTTATTTTTGTGGGAAGCGATGGATGCTTATTCTATTGGGTGGCCGGACCGGCCAACTATCTATATATCTAGCTTACTAAGTAATGACTAAGCGAGGTCGACCCATAGGGCAGGCGGCGTAGGTGTACGCAGGTTGCCTGAGCTAACCGGTGAGCTCATGCGTTCTATACCCCATCACGTGATCGCCAAGACCATTATTAAGCAGGTTTATCCCGCATGAGGTCCTTAAATACCAATACTTACATTTGAAATTCAATTTCTGTTTTTAATTCTTCAGTCCTTTGGAGTTTTATTCTATTTACTATTTAGTTTTAAATATTAATTTTAGTCAAGACGACCACTGCTGATCTTATAGAGATACTAGATATATTATCTCTATTTATAAATCTATTGCTTATTAACCGCTTAAAAAGTAATTAACTTAAATTTCTGGATCAAGAAGCCATGCCCAGGTGGTAGTAATTAGTTGGTAAGTGGTTTGAAAGAGATAGTGCGGGAGGAAATACTGTAAAGGTTGGTTGTTGTTACATAGCCGCCTTGGGGTTTATGTAATCGTATTTGTCCCGCACGAGGAAAAAGTTGACCTCAGGTCATCTGCAATCACGCAGCGTAGGACGTCCGTATGTTCCAACATTTTTTACTTACGCCTGATCACGTGTGCACTGCCGAGGTATACGGTACAGTCTGCGGAGGTCTCACTCTCCGGGGAAAGATAACCACCACAGTCCGTTGATAATGATAAGACAGCACAGGAAGCTCTCTTCCATACGTCAACTTGCTATCGGGCGGACACTTCAAAGCGCATCACCTCCACGCTACATCCATTGACAATGGCGGATGAAGATTTCTCTTTGTCTCCTACCACTTCCGCGTCCGCGCCCAGTCCCTCGGCGCATTTCTACCCATTCGCAACCTCCCCGGATATCATTCGCTCCCACGAGAAAGATTTATTTCTTACCTCAAGCCTAGTAAATCAAGCCCAGAACATTGTCCGCTCGCTCCGCGGAGCCCGATTCGCGCACACCTACTCCGATACCATCAAAAACCTAACCGAAGTCCTATACTTTTCCCTAACTACCTTGATCGGCAACCGAACCCTAGGAGAGGAATATTGTGATCTCGTCCAACTAGAAGATGACACACTTCAACTCCCTGCTTTCATTCGTCGGGCAGGGTACATCGTGTGCAGTATCATTGTACCCTGGATTCTTCAGCGGATCCTACCAGCTTTCCGCCAGCGCCTACGAGCCAAGCTCGAGCGCAGCATCGCGCGGCGGCAGCAGCAGGCCCAGCAAGCGAGAGATGCGACGAAGGGAACTAGGAGTGATGCTTCAAAGTCGCATTCCTTTTTTACGAAATTACGAATCCAAAAATATATCCTGGAACATCTTGATTCTATCACGTCGTTGAGCCCTGTCTACGCTCTGAGTATCGCCACTTTCTACTTCACTAGCTCATACTACCACTTGTCGAAGCGCTTCTGGGGTCTGCGATATGTGTTCACGAAGAAGCTTAATGAAAACGAACAGCGAGTAGGATATGAGGTGCTTGGCGTGTTGCTCGTCTTGCAGATCACGGTTCAGAGTATACTGCACGTTAAGAAAGTGGGGCTCAGTTTGCAGCAGGAGGAAGATCTTGAGACCGAGGCGACCCATTCTAGGGGCAAAGATGATACGATGATCCACTCTATTGAGAATCCATCGACGTTGCCTCTTCTTCCTGCTACTGACGCCCGGTATGATCTTGCGGAAGACTCCAGTGCTATTCCTTGGATCCCCTCTGGGCAGCAGAGTAGGTGTACACTTTGTTTAGACCCTTTCAAGGATCCAAGTGTCACCACATGTGGACACGTTTTCTGTTGGACATGCGTTCGAGATTGGGTACGTGAGAAGGCCGAATGTCCCCTATGTCGACAAGATGTCTTGCTCTCGAAAGTTCTGCCTCTGAGAGGTTAGTTTGGGTGATGTGTCCTTTGTATATACTATATCTAGAGTATGATCGTGCACATATCAGCATTTGATATAGGGTCCACATGTAATCCTGCTTATTCGCCAGTCGCGGTTTTAGTTGCTAGTTTAATAGGAATATACCCCCTTTCCCCATTCACTTGCAGAAAAGTACCCTTTCAGGGCCCACAACTGTATTGGTGGCTTCAGATATATTGATTGCCTTTATTCCTTGGCATGGCTTTGTAGACTTGGCATGAGAGTCCCTGTACAAAAATACTAATAGACATGACACCAAAATCAAGGTGCTAAACAGTCAACACCTTCTATATGACGTGTTCTATCTATTTATAAAATCCGCAAAAGACCTCGTAAATAGTGTCAAACTACGGAAATTTGCGACCGTGCCCTGCAGTTGTTACAGAAATAACCATAGCAACGAAGATGGTCTATATTAGAGACGTTCTTTGGTCTCAGGACTGTCCATCGGCTCAATAATCTCAACTTCTCCAGGCTCAGTATTCACAGGTGTTTCGTGCACTATCCGAATCGGTAAATTCAGCTCAGCATGCGCCGGCAGAGGAGGCATGGGATCTAGAGCCATCCTTTTATCGTTCATGGTATTGAAAAGACATAAGCATGCATATGGATCAGCTGCAGCATCTATAGATAGCCACGCATTAGATTTCCCCATATCTCATCTTTGAGATAATGCACTACTTACATTGAACCTGCATATAGCCCAGCGCAGATGTCCAATCGCTACATCGAACATCAACATCTTTCGCTAGAGGCAGTCCGAAGTGCTCATTGACCTGATCACTCAAGTTGACCAATCTCTTATTTATGAGTTTCGGTTCCGAATGGCAATATTTGACCAGTTTGTACAAGTGGCTTAGCTCGAAGATGGCGCGCGCGTCGATCCCAAGGAACTTGCGTACCCGGGTGCAATCTGCTTTGATTGACACGCCTACTTTTGTTATGTCTTGGGATTCGAGGATTTGTTTCAGTGAAGGAGATACAAAGTCTTTGGCGCCTCTTGCTAGTCTGAACATGGCAACGTGGAACAGGGCAATGCGCTCTTTGTTCGCAAGTTGGATTAGCGAGACGTTGTTTTGGATGCTGTCCGCTGCTGATGCTTGGGCTTTCCATTCTAGATCGAATCCGAGTACTTTGTCATCCAGGAACTTCTTTGCTACCGTCTCAGTAGCTTCGAGGGTTCGGCAGTAATGCACGGTGATGTCCTTTCCCTCTTGATTCTTGTATAGTCGATGACTCCAGAATTTGGGTGCTCCACGATTGGAAGGCGGAATCGGGGGTGGGCTGTTTTTAGATGGTAGAGGTTGCGTGTCTTTAGCAGTGGCTGAAGCGCTGGACGAGACAATATTTTGGAGATCGCCGGTGTCTCTGACACGCTCGGTTATCGGCCGAGATATGTAACTAGAGGTGCATGACCTTCTAGCATTTGAGCCTAGCTTGAAAACTGCAACTGTCAAACGGTGTGAGCGCTGACAGAAGCTGAAGCCTGTTGACGTGCTTAGTGTTTTCGCGAAGGTTATAGAGCCAGTGTAGAGGCTTGGTTTTCGCTGGTCGTCGTTGGATGCGGTCATAGGCCAAGGTCGCTCCAGTTTCTTCGACATTCGACTCTTTACTACTTTCTCTGTAGAGAAGGTGCAAGAACTAGTGTATAAATGCCGCGAAGTTGTAACTGCAGCATTCACAATAGGGCGGTTTCTGAGCTGATTTTTGAAGTCAGACTTGAGCAAAGTATCAACATCAACTAGCGTTGCTAGAGACATTGTTGTGATCCAAGACGAAGCGAGGTTCCTGCCAGTCTCGACATTCAAAGCGGCCTGATTAAGTGGGAGACACATCCTAGGTGTCCAACTTGAATAGCTAGTGCTCGGGATACGGCCGTAATCAGTCTTAAGGATGTGTTTCGAGCTCGTGGTGGAATCACTTGACCGAGTATGAGCGATTCTTTTATAAAAAAATCCAAGCCAACTGAAAACGGTCAGCTATAGATAGAATGAAAGGAAATATGGACCAACTTGGCTCTCGCTATGCTATAGACAGGGTATACAACAAAGCATTGCTGAAGCTTTATCGCATGGCGTAAAGGGTGTTTCAACCCTCCTACAGAACACCGACGAGTACTCATAATTCAGAGCGATCATAATGTTTGTGTCTCTCTTAATGGCCTGTCAGAATTGCTCATAGAGTAAAATCATCGATTCTTCAGACCATTCGAAGATTTTAGCAAGTTGAGTGAATACTATTGTTAACCTTAATGTCCTAAAGAAGCGGTCGTCGATGTGATTGGCGCACGGTGGTCGGATCGGATAAACCTGCGTTCCCATGTCGCCAAGATTGTCCGAATGGGAATGATCGAGGATCCGCCCAACAGCGTGCGATTTCTATATCAGACCAGACGAAGCTTTTCTGACAGGGAGAGGCATTGTATTGTTCATTTTCGAGATTTCCCTATAGAATCTCTCAACTTAGCTTCACTTACCACGCACTATCTCTACAATGGCGTCGCAACTTCTTCCCCTTGGTAATTCATCCAATCATTTGTGTTAAAATGAAGCACCTCGCTAATAAGTTCTATAGAGCTGATCGACAAGTGTGTCGGATCTAGAATCTGGGTTATCATGAAAAATGACAAAGGTCAAATATTGTGTGTGGATGAAAGATATTTATAAGCTGACGTTCATGCAGAGTTCGCCGGCACTTTGCTCGGCTTTGATGACTACGTCAGTAAGTTAACCTCTTGCTCTGTATCGCTTTGCGGTATATATGTTCTGACATAGACTAGATATGGTCCTGGAGGATGTGACTGAATTGTAAGTGTGGCTACTTTTCTAGCTTTGATCCAGCCAGTCCCGCGTCTCTTCGCTCTTGCCGGACTGGCTATCATTTGCAAACGTGGAACTAACAGCTGCAGCGATTACACCGGCTCTCAGGTTAAGCTTCCCAAGATCTTGCTAAACGGAAATAACGTTTGCATGGTAAGGACGATGCTATTACTTATTCTGCCACGTGGTATAGTTCTAACATGACCGCAGTTGATCCCCGGTGGTGAAGGACCAATTGGTAGCTCTTAGCTTCAGATATCCAGTGCTTCTATTTGCTATGATGAGAGACAAAAATATTTGCAAATGATGATCAATGAAAAAATATAGAATTAAATGTAATGGCAAGAAGTTATGTTGTTTCGCCCTTGCTTCCGGTCTTGTTCCTTAATCTTCAGTCGAATGCGCCACAGAACCTGGTTTTTCTACCTTGCAGCTAGCAGATTTTGCTCTCATAAAACAAAAATGCACGAGACGAGTTGCTCTAAAACTACTCGGTGCACCATGTCTAGAGGTTCTAGCCCTAGGGTCTATGTTCAAAAGCTATGCGGCTACCACAGATGAAATTTAAGGCGCAGGCTGATCAATCATGGATGAGAAGCGAGAAGTGTCGGAGCTTGTACCTGTAACGTCAGCTTTCTAGGAAATGAAAACTCCTTGCGAGGTACATATGCAGTTGTCAGCGGTTCTTAACAGAACCGCCCGGAACCACGATGTGGTCGATTATGAAACTATGCAGAGGGTTGATCTCTCGACTAGTGCTTCGGCTAAGAGGAGAGGTACATGAATGGAAGAGAGACCAGTACGCTCAAAACATCTAGTATGGGCTTGCTCCTAAGAGAATTTGGTATGCCCAACGTACTAGTCAGCGCATGTACGTAGTGAAGGAAGCACTGCTCTGTTGTAGTGCTGCAAAGAAGAGTTACGCTAAGGTTTCCTGGTCTTATATGTGCTGGTATAGTAACGAAGGCATTTTATCATAGATACGCTCCAGTACATATGAGACCTGGAGGAGTAAAACAATTGAACACACAAGTCATGTTCTTTGGAGCTTGCTGTCTTCTAACACGACATATACTCCGAAGGACCGAGTTGCTCACAATTCAGTGATATCGTGTCTGCGATAAAGATAGTCATACCTCACTAAGTTAGCAGGGTCTATTAGTTAGCTGGTAGGACACTGAGGGAGGTAGTAGGTACCGAAGTGTCAAATGTCACAGGAAGAAAGAAAGATAATGAAAGGTAATAGTAGGGTAGCGCGAATGCCTCTACTTGCTAAGGAATTCAATTTCTGTCCGATCAAAGAAACACGAGGAAGTCATGCAAAGCAGAGCTACGTCGGAGCTTTACTAAAAGAGCGGGGTGTATTACACCTGCAGATTAGAAGAGTCGAAAAGTATCATAGAATTGAAGCCAAGTGACAAGGCACCCAAGCAGCCACCAGTCTGTCGTAGGCGTTCAGATACTAGTTGACATCATCGATTTCAACTCCACCTTAGCATAGTATGATATGGTCGGCCCTAGGTAAACATCTCAGCCATTTGGGGTCTCGAGCACCGGTTACTCGAGGGAATTTCCTTTAGTAACCGATATTGCTATATCCGGTGGTGAGAGCTGTCATGAAAGCGTCTTCGACCCACAGCGAGGCGGTGGCATCTGCAGGACCGGCCCGGTTGGAGTCGGGCGTTTGGGTTTTGACGTCAAGAGATCAGTCGAATCCAAAGGTTCAGTGTTGCTGAGAGGCAAATACCGAATGTAGTTTCTTTTCCGTACCCCAGATTCATGGGGAAGCTGCTGATGATCAGAGAGTGGAAACTGTTAGGTAACAAATTGCTTCCCCGCGTTATGGCCGTGGGAGAGATGTGGGTTTGGGGATGCAACTTTAACTTAAGTACGTATACCTTCTTCCGACTGTACGGCAAGGATCAAAATAGAACGGGAAAGAAAAGGAGATGATATTGCGATGGAATATAGTACATGATGAGTACATACATAAAATAGAAAAGGAACTAATGAAAACAAATTAATTCCAAGTAATTAACGATATTTTCAACGCCCAAAATCCAAATTGGTACTGGGTTCACAAGTGGCGGGAGCGCGGGTAAAAAAAGAAAAGAGAAAAAGGAACGCGCGGTTTCGTCCCAAGATCGTCACGAATGACAGCAAAAAGAAAAACAACCACTGAAATAGAGAAGCTCTTTGACCGGCTGTATACCGGCTAGAGGAGGTCCCTCACGCGCCGCTGATGAGTTGACTGTTGTTTATCTCTTTGTTTCGTTTTCCCCATTTCCCTTTTCCCTTTGTTTTTGTTATTATTTAATTTGATTTTAATTTTGTTATCATTTTCCTCTGGTGTCGGTATTACTAAAGTGTCAGGGTGTATTGAACAACACCAACGGACTCCGATTAGCAAGTTGTCGAGACCATGCCACCCCTCCGGATACCGTGAGAATCCATTGGCTGGAATCGACAACCACGAGGCTTGCTGTCACGCAGGGTAGCATCGGCGTCCTGGTCTGATACGAGGATTGTCTGGGCATTTGGGTGCTCAGCTCTTCTATTCCTTCACAACCATTAAGATCTTGACACCTTTGGTTGCTAAGGTGGTGTCAGCGCCACTACCCAAGAATTAGTACTCCTACTGAGTCTGGTATCACAATCTATATATGATATTGTCTTGATTGGTCGCTGAGGACACATAAACCTCCCTAGGAGCTTTTTCTGCCTAGAGGCGATGTTACCGTACCCCAAGTTTAAGAAAGCCATATAATCTATCCATGTAAAGGATTTCGAAGGAACCGAACGCGAGGTTAAGGTGCCGGAATACACGCTTCTCAGTCTCATGGTGTCCATCAGCCGTCAGCTCCAGACGGTGGGGTATGCCCGGTGTCCAGCCTACAAATAAAAATAAGAATTTAAGGTTGATCTCACGCATTAGTAGGGAACTTCCTGAGGGCAACAATGAATCAAGTGAGGTGACTGATTCATCTCGAGACCGTTTAAGGTTTTTAAGGGGAATTTCTTTGTTTTTACTTGGTTACGGATTTGTATGTAGTTGGTTGTACCGAGGTCATGGACATCTTTAGTAGTATTACTGGTTTTGGGTTTCGCACAGATCCCAACAATCAATATGTGGGCCGAGGCTTTGTTGGACCATACCAGGGATCCCTTTCCAAAGGAGATCTAACTACATCAAAGCGCCGTGCAGGAGACTCAGGTGAGTAGTTGCCTATTATGCCAAGTTTAAACCGCAGGTTTTCGACCGTACTTATTACCTATTCAAATGGTCTTTTCAGGAACTGAGGACTGCAGCCGATATTAATCGAAAAACCCTGAAAGGGGTGCCAAGGCACGGCAAAGACTCCCGGGACTGCCGCCACTTTTTCTCACGGGGCACCGCCATGATAATCTTGGTTGGGACTCGGGAGCCTCGACGAGGGTCAGCTCATTCCTTATCTGTGGGCCAGTGGGCTGAGAAAATCCGAGTGAACCGTTTCGTTATCAAGCACCCTTGACGAATTTGTTTCGATTCAGGCACTGCAGTCAACGATAAAGCACTAGCAAAGATCTGACATGCTTCAGAAGCCCCTTTCCAAGGACCCTTACTGCGCCCAACTGCTTTCTGTGGTGGTGTTCTCCCGTGCTTCTATGCATTGGTTGTCCTTAGCATGAGGGGATCGGGCGAGTAGGATGCTCTCCGAGATGTACGAAATGTGTCGTTCGAGTCTAAAGAGGGAAAAGGAATATGAAAACTTTGCTTTAAGTTCCAGCTAAGACCGCCATGATAGCCAGACGAGGATAACCGTTGCAGGTAATGAATGACATGGCAGGGGGGTTTCAGGAGGACAATTGCACCGTTGGAGGTGATCCAGCGTACATACGTAGTGGAACAAGTCGATTGTCTTGCTGACTAGCAGGTGAGCACAGATACAAATTTTTGAACACTGGCGGCTGCACCAACCGACATGATTCAATAGTACTCTCGAAGTAAAGAGGCCTGGTTTAGTCGGTCTGTACTATGAGTACCTATGGTACTGTACAGATGGCCGTACGGAGGAACGCCCGGAAAGAGTTATTGCTGTAGGCCTATGATAGGATGAATATCTGGGCTCGGGAAACAACTAGCCCCGAAGCTACTCGGAGAGCGTGTTGAGCACTTGAAACCATGGAATCCACTGTGTCTCTGCCACGGCACTGGGCAACTCAACTCTCTTATCTATGGGATTGCTGAGGATCTGATTGGCCACAGGTGGCAACCGCGTGGAAGTTGTGTGGGGGCGATCAATTCCCCAAAAGGATTTTAGTGCTTCTTGTCTAGCGGGGGAAAGGACGCGAACGGCCCTCCAACTCAATCAATCTTTCTCTTCTTTCTGCTTCCCGCTGTTCAATACTGAACTAATTTTAATTCTCATTAATTTCAAAATCAATGGATGAGGATGAAAAAAATCAAGAATTATAAATTATAAAGCTAGGTGGCGTTCGCCACCGTTCTGGAAGAATGCCTCTAAGCACAGATTACGGTCAGTTGGGCACATGGTACATACATAGCCCATACCTATCTAAGGTACCACCAGTACCTACTAGGCAATAGTTACTTTCCACCAACCTGGGGTCGCTTAACAAAAGATCCAATCAGCCACCGGTACTTTCTGATATTCTTACCATGCATGTGAAGCTGTGCAAGTACAGGGGGGAATCTCGTGGTGTTTCATTATATCGACATCCTACACCTCCAATCAATCGGTTAAGTGGATCATGTGTCAGCTTGTGATAGCAAATGCTGATAAACTGATAATGACCAGATTAGGGAGATAAGCCCTCTCTATATAGCATACATCATTAAGGAAAATCGACAACACAGCTCATACTCCACTCGTCGAACCAGCTTAAAAACGTCAACTAAAAGTAGGCTAAATATTGTACCACTATCGACTCGAACCTGTAGTGGATTGAGTTGACCTGCTTTAGGTACAGTTATAAACTCTACAGTAGTAAATTAAGGGAATGTAGCTCGCTCGTATGGGAATCCATCACGCGATGTAATTCCTGACCTCTGCTGAACCAAGTACATACGTTCTCTTACTCGGGACCTGGTGGCGTTAAACCTACGTGCTTGACTCTTGAGATAGCTGTGCTGCGAGGGTATGGGAAGCATTCCATGTCACTGCTCACTCTCTGCTTACGGACGGCCTTGATATGTAGATCCCTGAGAGAACCGCCATGGGGAGCTTGCCAGTCATTATGTAGTCGCTATTGACTGACTCAAAAAAGCACTACTTCCGTTCTTTTTTTCTTCTATTATACGGTAAAACATACGACCTAAGGCGGGTGCAGAACCCAGGTTCGGTTAGTCGCATAAGGAGTTGAATCTCTTGACTTCCAAAAGACTTTCCAAGCCGTCGGAGTGTCCCTTGGGTCGCATGAAATTCCCGCAAATCCGGACTTATCGATACGGTCAAGTAATGGTAATGATAATCCAGCATAATAAAATTAAAAAAGCAATCAACGAGCGCTATCAGAACCCCCGACCATTGGGCCATCTTAAGGTTTCCCCATACTGCACTTGCATCCACTAAATTGTCCGGTTCCAGATCCTCCTCCTACCTTTCCACAGTAAGCCACATGGACTAGACCAGAACTTGTTAGTCGGCATGTCCGTTGCCATACCTCTCTCCTCATCGTCTTGTTCGTAGAAAAATAGGCTAATGATGCGGACCCTGTCAAGGTAGTTAATCAGTCCATGGACCTTTATTCCCCCCAAGTGCCCTCAATTCCTTTTTTTTATTATTATCGCCCGTTGTCTTTAATTAAATGCATAAATAACGCAGATAACCCCCCTCCATGGTATTACGATTTGATTTTATTTTCCCTTGAAAGAAGACGCATTTCTGTCCTCTCCTCTAACATATAACTATTTAAACGGCCCTGGTGCCCTTGTCTTCCCAAACGCTCGTCGAAGCTTTAGGTCTATTCATTCCCTCTTAGGGCTTTGATACATTCATCCCTCCACCTCTCCCTATTAGTAGCACGTTTTCCTTTGCTACTTTAAATATCTTGATTTGATTCTCCTCATTCCGGTCCAAGAGGAAAAGTGACGGACTTCAATATGGAGAAAGACAAAATTGAGGCGAAGACGGAGTCTAGGGGCCAAGAGTCCCCGCCACCCATGTATGGCGAAACAGAAACCACACAGGCAGGCTTTGGTCGCAGGATATTGGACAGCTTCAAGAGAGATCCAAATGCCCATGTCACGTCAGATCCCGGCCATGGTGCTGACGGCAAGGCCTTCGATCTCGAACAAGCCGCGCAGAAGACGGCTAATTCGCCATTGCAGCGTAGTCTGAAAGGCCGCCATCTGCAGATGATCGCCATTGGTGGTTCTATCGGTATGTGCGACTAGTTTCACCGTGTTGTTCCAACGCACGAAGTGCTTCGGTCTAACCCTTGCTTCACTATCCAGGTACTGGTCTCTTTGTTGGTTCGGGAAAAGTCTTGGCCGTTGGTGGTCCAGCATCGGTTCTCATCGCTTATGCTTTGATCGGTTGCATGCTTTACTGTACTGTGCACGCACTTGGTGAAATGGCCGTTCTCTTCCCCGTCGCTGGTTCGTTTGCCCACTACTCGACTCGGTTTATTGACCCGGCATGGGGTTTCGCTATGGGTTGGAACTATGCATTGCAATGGCTCGTGGTGCTGCCGCTGGAAATTGTGGCTGCATCAATCACGGTTGACTATTGGGAGTCAAGTATATCCAACGCTGCATGGGTTGCTATCTTTTGGGTAGTAATCGTTGCTATCAACTTGTTCGGCGTCAAAGGTTATGGTGAAGCCGAATTTGTCTTCTCACTGATCAAGGTCGTTGCTGTGATTGGCTTTATGTAAGTACCCTGGCGAGGTACCACCTCTACTCTCAATCACGTCGGACGACATGGCTGATCTATGGCAGCATCCTCGGAATCGTTCTGAACTGTGGCGGCGGCCCCCGGGGCGGTTATATCGGCGGAAAGTACTGGCAGACCCCAGGCGCCTTCAACAATGGATTCAAAGGTCTCTGCAGTGTCTTCGTCAACGCCGCATTTGCTTTCGCTGGAACTGAGCTGGTTGGCTTGGCTGCAGCTGAGACTGCCAATCCTCGGAAATCTCTCCCGACGGCTGTAAAGCAGGTGTTTTGGCGTATTTGCCTCTTCTATATTGTATCTCTCACCCTAGTCGGCCTCCTTGTTCCGTACGACGACGACCGACTCATGGATGGAACTTCCAGTGCTGATGCCAAGGCGTCCCCATTCGTCATTGCGATCAAGAATGCTGGTATTTCTGTCTTGGATTCTATCATGAATGTCGTCATCATGATTGCGGTGTTGTCTGTCGGCAACTCGTCGGTTTACGGCTCTTCTCGTACCCTCGCTGCCCTTGCCGAGCAGAAGCAGGCCCCTCAATTCCTGGCATACATTGATCGCAAGGGTCGTCCTATTTTCGCGATTCTCGTCGCTTCAGCTCTCGGTTTGCTCGGCTTCTTGGCTGCATCGGACAAGCAAGCAACGGCATTTTCGTGGATGATGGCCATCTCAGGTCTCTCGTCTATCTTCACATGGGGCTCGGTGTGTTTCGCGCACATCCGCTTCCGTGCTGCCTGGAAGGCTCAGGGCCACACCTTGAATGAGCTCGCCTTCCGTTCCCAACCGGGACTTATTGGCTCCTGGATCGGATTCATCTTCAACTGTCTCGTCTTGGTCGCACAATTCTGGGTCGGTTTCGCACCAATTGGTTATGCCAAGATGACTACCGGTGAGCTTGTCGAGAGCTGGTTCTCTGTGTATCTCGCTGCACCGGTTGTCCTGCTTTTTTATTTCCCGTACAAGTTCTGGCTCAAGACATCGTTCCTCAAAGCCAGCGAGATGGACTTGCATACCGGCCGTCGCGATCTTGATGTCCAGTATTTGATCGAGCAGGAGCACGCCGAACAGGCAGCCTGGCCTATTTGGAAGAAGGTGTACAAATTATTTTGCTAATGACTGGAGATTTGTCATTTATTGTTATAATTTTTTTGGCAGGATTGAAATTCAATTACCTTACTCTTCACTGTACGATAATGAATAATGTGGCTATATCCCTATTTCGATACACCATCTTATATTATCAGCTTCTTCAAGCCTTGCATGGTCCGCATTCCCCCGTCTCTAGAATCCGTATTGATCGAGTCATGGATGTCCTGCTAAGCTTTTACACTGTTGAATGTTGACCGTGACCTTCTCCAGTCTTGGCGTGTTTGTATCTGGAGAACGTTCCAGACTGTTAGAGGTAAAGCCGACACTGGCCGTATGGACGGTGGTAATTTTGGGTCCCCTCCTGCTATGTGTTGTGGTCCACCAACCGTGTATGATCCAGTAATTACTTTGTAACGGCTCTATAGGATCTGCCGTCCAGTGTAATCTTTCACGGCGTACCCAAAAATAGCTACCCAACTGAGACACGTGAGGCTGAGGCGGCTATGGACTTCTTGGTTTCACGGCGGTAAATTACACTCATGGGAGACCGAGCGATGTTTTCCTCTGAGACAGATCTCCGCCAGCAAAGAATAACCTTCCCCTGTTGTCATCCTCCTTCCCATACTATAGAGCATCCGACTAGTCTTCTCCACCCTCACTTGGATTTTATTTATACCGCTTTGTGCTTGTTGATATTATCCTTCTTTATATCCTTCTAGAGGTCCTTCTCTTTCTTGGCACCTGATTGCCCTTAGCCGCCCTCGCATAGATCGTCCGCTGCCTATGTTTGCTCGCAACCGGTCCAAGCCACGGAAAGGTTTTGTTGGCACATCATTGAAGCTGGCGTTGTGAACGAGGCTGGTCACTCTTTGTTTATTCACCGCCCGCGCAAGCTACCCTTCCGTTTCGGGGATACCCAACCTAAGCCTGGTGGCTGGTTTCTACTTAGTGGCTTTGTTGGCGACTGAAGTCATTCATTTTCTTTGGTTTTTGATGCTGCGTTGAGATACCCACGCCAAATCTTCCAGTCATTGTATACCTCCCTCAATCCCCAAGGTCGCATTTTTGATACCCAACGATCACAATGTCTGGCTTTGCGGCTTCATTTTGGACGCCGGACTACGCAACGGGTCTGGGAGTGCTCTACGGGAAGCTCCAACAGGGCGTTGTTGAGAACAAGCAAATCATCACAATCGCGTCTATGCGTGCGGATGCGGAAGATCAATATGGCCTCCGGTTGGGAGATATTGCGCCGTCTGTGGACCGGATGACTGCAAATGGATTTGCGAAGGATGATGGGGCGAGTGTGCGGAAGGTAGGTCAAATCTAATAGTAGGCAGACGGATTCCTCGGTATACTAATTCTATATCGCTGCGTGAAGGCATACGAAGGTGTACGCACCGAAATGGTCGAGGCCGCTAAGAATCACCAAAAGATTGCGTCGAACATTCGCGAATTAGTCGTTTCGCCCTTTCGTCGCTGGTGCGATCAACACGAGGCACGGATCCAGAACTCGCACGATGACCTCCAAGCCCGTATCAAAGAGCACACGAAACAGGCGGATTTGGCGAAGAAACTGCGAAGTAACTACTTCAACAAATGCCGTGTGGTGGAAGACTTGGAGGAAGAGAACAAACTCGCCTTCCAGGCCCCTGAGACTAGCCCGAAAGTCAAACAGACGCCTAAAATCGTGCTCCCAGAGGAGGCAGAGGAGGAAGAACCGGTGGAGATCGGAGATCACGTCTACACTCCCGAGGGCCTCAAGAAGCTGTTGGTGCACATGCTGGATAATATCAAGCTGGGTGATGTTAAAGTGCCCATTATCGGTACCTATCAGAACACGTCAACTGGCAGCGACATCGTGGAATACACCCAAACACACATGAACGCTACCAGCGTCAGCTATGCGGAGAGGATCGGACAGGATCTCGTCGACAATGGATTGCTCCGGTTGGTGGGCAACATGGGTAGCACATTCGCTAACAGCAGCAAGATGCGATACCAATGGCGCCCTAAAGTGTTCCAAATCACCGGTATCCCTGAGAAGAACAAACCTCTGATGCGCGTGACCTCGATGGCGAATAGCGAGGATGGCAGCGAGTCCCCGATTGCTTCTGTTTCGGAGATGTTGTCCGGCTGGAACCCTCTTAACAACCCTCATCCGAATGAGACACCCTCGGAGAAGCTGCGCAGAGAGGCGCGCGAGGCGGATGAAAGGTACAAGACTGCTGTGCGAAAGCTGGATATGATCAGATGCAAGCTCGAGGAAGAAATTGTGGAGAATCTCCGGTTTATGGAGCAGTGTGAGCTGGATCGGCTCAAGGCCATCAAGGCTGTTGTTCTTGATTTCTCCGGCGCGATTAGCAATGTCATTCCGAACCTGCAAAGCACAGTGGACCACATGATGCTCTACCAGGAGACCATTCAACCTCTTGGAGACGTTAGATATCTTCTCGAAAATTACCGGACCGGCGGTTTTGTGCCTCGTGTCCAAGCCTATGAAAACTACTACGGCTCCGTAGAAGGTATGAGCTCAAACATGGATATGGTGCGAGATGGGCAATACTGACCTGTACAGATCAAAATTTCGGCGTTGACCTTGAGGCTCGAGCAAGAGCTGATCGCAAGCGGGTTCCTATCATTGTCACTACGCTCTTGACCTATCTTGACAACCGTAAGTGTATAGCAGTTCCTGGCAGGTCAAGTTGACGCTAATGAAATATTATAGGCTATCCCGAACTCGAGGGTGATGAGGCACGACGTGCGATCTGGCTCTACGATGTTCCTTTGGCAGCAACCCACCACCTCCGTCATATTCTAAACAACAGCAAGACAGATTATCTGGAAGTGCTAGAGAAATATGAGGTGCCCATTGTCGCGAGCGTGTTAAAATTGTACCTTCTTGAATTACCAGGTTCGTACGGCCTTGAAGGTGAACATCAAAGGGCCAGTACTAACAATCTATCGTAGACTCCCTTGTTTCTTCGCAGGTTTACGAAATCGTTAAGACCATTTATTCTACCACCGCTCATGAGACGACAGAAGAAGGCCGGATCAAGGTCTTGCAGAGCACACTTGGCCAACTCCGCCTCAATAACATCGCTACGCTTGACGCTATTATGACTCATTTTACACGACTGATAGATCTCACGTCCGCTGACGAGACTTACATTTCTACTCTTGCCCAAGCTCTCTCTCCTTGCATCCTTCGGCCACGCGTTGAAAGCAGCCTTACGATGAACGAACGTCACAGTTACCGTCTTATCCGTGACCTTTTTGCCCACAAGGATGCGATCTTTGGCGAGTTGAAGCGCCAATCTAGTGCCCTTGGGGTTACAGGCTCTATCAACCGTCCTCGCGCCATTAGTACAGACGAGAGCAATCGCAGAGCAGCCATGGAAGCACGAGCCCGTGCTATTATGGATCGCAGCCGAGCCAACAGCCCAGCTCCTCCTCGGAAGCACCGACGGGAGCGCTCCAGTGGTCCCTCCGAGGTTGGCCGCTTCCCAGTTAATGTCACCAGCCCGACTGAGAGGCGTACCATTACTCGTAACAGTCTAGACGTTCCTAGCACCAACAGTTCGCCCACCGCCCAGGAACAACTGTCAACTGTGAACATCAACGCTACTGCTGAGACTACTACCAACGGCACTTCCAGTGATTCATCGGCATCTGCTGCCGCCGATGAAACTCCCCCCTCTGGCACTATCAGCCCCCCACCCGTGGCTGAAACAGCATTAGACGATTCTCCAACCCCCACACCTACTCCAGCCGTTGATGTCGAGAAGCGCGCTTCCATCACTCGTTCCTCGTTCACCCGCAAGCCTGGCCTCGGCAACAGATCTAGCTTCCCCGTCGTCCCAAGCGGGGAGTCGGGCATAGATAGCAAGCGAAACAGCCTGGCTGACAGCGAACCCAAGGGCGTGACACTGGAAGACAAGCCCATGGATGATGACTAAACGTACTACCTTATGCACCTTCCACCGATCTCAAATTATGATCGAAGCGAAGTGAAAAGATGACCACTCAGGATGCACATAAAACCCAAAACAGTATCCAAAAAAAAAAAACCAGAAGAAAAAAAGAAGTACCCAGGAACCGCAGGTGGGAATGTATGTATGTAGTCGACATCTCCTCAAACTTACAACAGGCCTTGTGAGTTGAGATAGTGATGTCGACAGTCCAGTCGTGAAATATTCTTATGCTTTTTCTTTCATGTTCACCTTCAAGTATAAAACCATATCATTCGTTTCATCGTTTCGCATACCCCACCAACTTTTACCATGTATCTTTATTTCTTCTTTTCTTACCTCCTTTCTTCCTCCTTTTTTTTTACCCTTTTTGTTCCTTTATATGCATAAAGTACCTATCTCAGATGCGTTACTTATTGCTGGTGCACTTTCGCAATGTTCCTATCGAAGCGACCTTTGTGGAATCGGTTGTATAGCCTTTTCCAGTTTCGACGAGTCTATAGCTCCATATGTAGAGACGTATACGTGATTTCATGATGTTATAACCCATACTTTTTGATTCTCAGTAACACTATAATCGTATCTAGATATATTATGCAGCGCCATGTCCGAATGCTATGATAAAACGCTACACAAAGAATGTAACCATGGGTTTAACACCCATACAAACGGTTGACAACAAAGAAACTTATCCAACAGACTCCATGAATGCGGTATGGTTCATTATACATATCACAGCCCTTGGCCCGTGAGGAGTCGCCTAAGGATACCTTCTCCTGGACCGGCAAGCTGGGTTTCGATCTCTTTCTGGGACACAAAGCAAACGAGACCCTGTTCGTCCATTGCTCTGCTGGGGGTCATTGGTCCACCCATAGATTTCGAGGGAGAGCGCCTGATATTTGAACCACCAGCGACAGTGCCACCTCGACCCTTGCCCTGGAATTCTCCAACAAGCCCCAGCGTCTCCAAGTTGCTGAGCACATCTTTGAATTCCGTTGCTGTAAGGGGGTGAAGGATATTGTCTTTTCGGCATAGAGTACAATAAGTGTCGAATATTTGCTTGATTGTTGGGGCCGAATTTTTGGTCTTTGAGGGTGTACCCGGAATCTCCCCTTCGCGTCGTTTCCGGTCTAGTGCAATCAATGCACAAATGGCTGCTTTTTGCTGGAGGTTCAGGCCTTGAAGCCGTTGGACAGTCCCTTGTCCAAACGTAGCTGAGGTGATGCGTGCAACGTGAGCAATACTGGCTCGGGGGGCGGTAAGCGTTGTATATGCTGACGTATGATTCTGTTTTGGCCTGGCAGGGGAGGAAAGGTTGTTGTTTTCAACAAGTATTGTTTTAGAAGGGATCTCTGGATTCACGTTCTGCTTTTCTAGTTTCTGCATCGTTTCTTGTTCAATGAGATCGATCGCGTGTTTGATGAGCTCGAAAGCCTTTCGCAAATCACCTGTCTGCGATGCGACTTTCTTCGAACATAATTGAATAGCTGCCGGTTGAACAAAAGGAATAAATTTAGGGTCGTCACATTGGCCAGCGGAAAGCAACGAGCGAAGACGTTCAGCTATCACATTTGCGATCTGGCCGGCATTGTAAGGTAAGAAAGGAAGCAAACGAGGTTTCAAATTCTTCGCCTTCAGTTGTGGCAATGCCCGGTCAGTAAGATCAAGCGCATTGGCAATCCCGATAAGCATAAGCTTGGATTTACTCTGCAATGACCACTCGAACAATGATTGGAGGATGCCAGCATCTACTGTAAGGAGGTGATCTATTTCATCCAAGGAAACCAAAAACATGTCTTCCTGGTTCTTCCCAGTCGTAAACATGGCCCTCAACCTCTCCGCCTCGCTTTTTCTGAAAATCTCCTGATCGTCGCAAAGATTTTCGATGAGCTTGCTGTAGACATCGCGAGCGTTGCGCATACTAGCGCAATTGACATGCGTGGCTTTCACGGATCCAAGGTCAAGTTCATCGCACACCTCCTTAACCATGGCACTTTTACCAGTTCCGGGAGGGCCGCTGACATATAGGCAGCCACCCTGCCGTGACTCCAGACCGTCCTGTATAAACGAGAGCAACTTTTCCCGTTCCGCTTCTCGCCCGATAAGTCGACCCGAACTTGCGCCCCGGGCAAACAGTTGTCGGGCTTGAGTGTAGATCGTTTGTGTCGTATGTGTAGCTGTTGGCGTCGAGATATGTCGTGGCGTACGTGGTGTCAACGATTTCCCTCCGACTTTAACCCGGTGCTTTGGTGTAATAGGCGGCGAGTCAATGGCATCTCGAAATCTGGACTTTGAGGGAGTCTTAAATTCAACAGGTGTCGTATTTTCGTCGGTGTTTGTGGGTGAGGGCTCCACGCTTTTCGCTGACAGTCTACCATTGACTGATTTGGAAGTACGGAGGCGTGAAGTAGTCTTTGTAGATGACGTTTCATGGTCTTGCTCTGCATCCTTCGCGCTTCGATTTTGATTGGGAACATTCTTGATATCGAGATCATTCTCCTGTTGATATACGGCGCTACCCCTTGTCCTTGACCGTAATTGGCGCGTTGCCGGTAT
Organism: Aspergillus hancockii; assembly: GCA_001696595.2. NCBI lineage: Eukaryota > Fungi > Ascomycota > Eurotiomycetes > Eurotiales > Aspergillaceae > Aspergillus > Aspergillus hancockii. The sequence goes on from MBFL02000073.1 coordinate 29,948, forward strand.
AGATGGTGGATTCTCTTCTCTGAGGATGCGAGGCGGATGTGTCCGGCGCTTGCTTGCACTACGCACTGGCAACACTGGAACTAATACAATTCGGTCAGTATGGATGAAGTTGCTAAGCAAGGAAAGAGATAACGAGAAAGGATCCATCATGCAACCGTACCTTCTGGCTCAAGAGTGACCCGTTGGCGCTTGCCTAGAACCGAAGCCGTCATTGTGAGTGAGCTTTCGTTCGCCGCCGCGGCAGGAGCAGATATGGAAGAAATATGAATAGGAGAGGAAAGGCAAGTACAAGGGAGAAGGAGATAGATGAGGAAGTAATGGGTTGCTACACTAGGTAGAGGTTGAATGACAGGTACTTGACAGTCCCGACTCGGTATGGACCTTTTCCCAACCAGGCATAATTGGTCCATCCCTGTTTGTTCGCGCCGCCTTTTGACGCGTCTTTCCGCATCGCGTCACGCGTCGGCCCACACAAATCACATGGGGGAGATTATGGCATGGGGGACAGCCCACAAGTGCAGTCTTGGGGCTGGGCGGGTAAAGACCGCTTATCCCCGCGGTGGCGGAGAATCTGATTATCCCATAGTCCACAAGCAAGTGCGTCACTCCGCCCTACCTGATGATGCGGGTCAATTCTGCTAAGACATCATTCACATCCTTCCGTTGGCGCCAGTGACCAGGTTAAGTGACAGAAAAGCTGGTACGTCCTTTTAACTCTTGGATCCGCCTGGCTGCATTAATTATTAATCAATAAGTCAGTAGCTTTTGAATTCTTCTCTTTCACTGAGCAAGTACAGCTCACTCAATCATTTGCGGTTTGCAGCTGTTTGCATCACTTCGTCACAAGTCATAATACTTTCTTGCGGAATAACTTCCTCCTCTGCCACGACAAGTTGTCGCTCCACTCATTCGTTTTGACATTTCTACGGTCCTCGTCTACTGTCAAAGCATCCTGCCCGCCATGAACGACGATGTGGTGGCTCAGTTCACTGAGATCACTGGCTCAAGCCTTGAGCTGGCCACTCAGTATCTGCACCTAGCCGATTACAACATTGAACAAGCCATGCAGCTCTATTTCGAAAATAACGGCGCACCATTAACCGATGAACCAATACCATCTACGGCCCCTCAGAGAGCTCCCCGCACCTCGGGGGTTCAGGGCGACAGCGGGGCTGTACATATCGATTCCGATGACGAAGTCACCATCGATGAAACGCGATCTGCCCCTCGAAATCAAGCGCCGCAAAGCTCTACCTATGAAGATGATGAAGCTATGGCTCGTCGTCTTCAGGAGGAGATGTACAATGGAGGAGGTGGAGGCGGCCGCCGCGGAGTTGACGCTGAAGGTGTGCGTGCTCCGATAGCTCGCACAACGGAAACACTTGTAGGGCCGGAGGCGGACTTCGATGATGGCGACATGCACACAAGTATGTTGGGCCAGTTGCGCGCCCTTCAGCAAAGGGGTTAGTACACTCGTGTCAGTGACCCCTTTCACATTCACTAGCTAACCTTTGCGTTTAATAGGTCGGCCTGGTATCTTCAATCAGACGGACACTTCTTCGATTTGGACAGGGGATGGTGAGGCCTCGCGTCGTGAAGCCCTCTCAGTAGCCACAGGTGGTGCGTCTGATGCTTCGAGTAAGTCCAATATGCTTGCCGAGATGTATCGTCCGCCATTTGAGATCATGTCGAGGCTACCCTGGGACCTGGCCCGCGAGGAAGGCCGTAGCAATGAGAAGTGGCTGCTGGTCAACATACAAGATTCCTCTATCTTCGACTGCCAAGTATTAAATAGAGACTTATGGAAAGACGCTGGGATCAAAGATACTGTCAAAGAACACTTCATCTTCCTGCAATACTCGAAGGACGATCCACGTGCTGCGCCATATATACAGTACTATTTCCAAGGAAGCGACGCTTCTGACAACTACCCTCACATCGCTATCGTCGATCCTCGTACCGGTGAGCAAATGAAGGTGTGGTCCGGGCCTCCCTTAATGAAAGCTGCAGAATTCCTCATGCAACTGCATGAGTTCCTCGACCGTTACAGTCTCAAACACAACGTGCGGAATCCGGTGGCCAAGCGGAAGCCAGAGAAGAAGGAAAAGGACGTTGGTGCCATGACGGAGGAGGAGATGATGGAATTGGCAATGAGAAATAGCCTCGGCGGAGATGCCTCACAGCCCCGAAAGACGGAAGACCCCGACGATTTGACACGTAGCGTCGGCGATGTGAAAGGCAAAGGCCGAGCAGCTGATACAGAAAACGTCGCCATGGGTGATACAGAAGAGAGTGGTGAGGGCGAAACCGAAGCTTCTCCGTTCTTCTCCATTCCAGATTATCGGCCACACACTGAGCCCCCCGCTGATCCTGCTACAACTACACGCATCCAGTTCCGCCATCCATCTGGAAGGGTGATCCGACGTTTCGCTTTGAAGGATCCCGTTCAGAGAATTTACGAGTGGCTTAAAGCTGACCATCCGGTGCCTGACAAAGCGGGTTTGGAGTTCGAGCTCAATTCTTTGGGCCACAACTTGATCGATTCACTTGACACTAGTGTGGAAGATGCTGGCTTGAAGAATGGAACAGTAATGATAGGATATGTTGAAGAGTAAAGGTGCTCGGCTAAGGATATAATACCTGCATTGAATGGGGCGTTTGGTTCGGGGACTTACGAATCGGCCAGTCACGGGCTCCAGGGACACAGAAGTTAAATTTCTACAGTATGGGATCTCACTTAGATAGGGCCCTTTTTGCCTGAGTTAGAATTCTTCTTACCTTTTACACTCCTCCTGTCGGCACTGGCATGCTGTCAGTATCCTATTACATACCGGGACCAAACCATGGTGGAACTATTTGGTACAATATATACATTCAAAAAGTAGTTCCTTTATAGGCTTCGATATCTATGATAACATATTTGTCCCAGGACGAGAAACAATTCCCTCAATATTCCTTTGTGCGCATGATTCTGCCGAGTACTGGCATATCAAGAGCTCCTAACTGTGAAAAGTAATCCTATAGCTACAGGAGCTATTTATCTGAAGGATAATAGGATGGCAAATGACTATGATTTGGGAGATGAGGCTGACATTGTACCACGGTAAACCCAGTCGCATTTGATTTAAGTAGATTAATCTGGTCTGGAAACCGACTCTCGACAAGTTTAATCCTTGATTAGTGCATGTGTGTATTATACATTGATAATTATTAACTGGTCTCATGAATACTCTGATATGGTATATTCTCTCTCTATTTATTATAAAATATCTTCTATTTTGCAATCTAACCTGTACTGTACAATTATTACTTAGAACATCAATTTAATACTTAATTGATTATGTCGCTGTGTATCCAGCTTCCAGTTAAAGATATAAAAATAACTAAAACAGACAGCTACCCTCTAGAAAGAGATAGTATATCTAGACTTGATTTTATCAAGATGATTCTTAATCTAAATCCAGTATTTAACTATTTAACCTTGCAAAGCAGCTTCTAGCAACAGTCTAGCTATATAGATATAATATATTTAATAGCTAGTATTTACTAAAAGATCAGTGGCCGAATAATACTACACTAGGACTGTTAAACTCTATAGAAGATGTTGAAAGCCCTTTATTGTATGCAAGCCCTTTATCTGCTATATTTAACGATTTCTTTATCGGCCATTTGCATGAGGATGTGATCATGAGACTAGATTCAAAGAGGCTATATTCTCTTTGTATAGCAGTCTATATAGTAGAGCGATTTTCCAGTTTTCTAGATAGTCCTTTAGGCAGATTAATCAGTTGAACCAAAAAACACCGATTCCTCTATCAAGAATTCCTTTTCATTTTCTAGAGAAGACCCTTCATTGCTGCTAGTTAAACAGTATAATGTAGTCCATCCCCGATTTTGCGCGAGTAATGCTTGAAAAGACAATATAAACACAGTAATTCACTAAGCAAAGCGCTTGTTGAGTATGTCAAACCAAGATACCTCGTATAATAAATCGCCTGTAGTTTAAATCTTCTGTCTTTAGAACCCAGTGGCTGCATTCACCGGGATGGAGATTTCACTCGCCAGGAAGTCCAGGGCCTCCCAGCAGAAAGATTCGAAGCAAGAATGAGGGATTTGTTCCCGAGGGCCAGGCTCGACTACAGGAGAAATATCCCATTTGCTCTGAATAACGGCATACTCTGCTAACAAGGACGTTATAATAGATGGGTGCCTGATCTACCCAACCGCTTGCAGCAAGAGGGCTTCTACATTCTTGAATCTGAGAACGGCAGATTTGCACGAACAATTTCCTATTGGCTCTTCATGAGATCCTCCAGGGTATCAAGAGGACTTCTTCACAGAGCCTATCTGTTTCACATGATGAGCTTGAAGCTGCTCTCTGCCAACTTGCTACTTTAGATAACAATCAGATTGTCTATAATTGGCCCCCTGTCATGGTTTTAGCGCAGCGTAGGCCGTGAGATATTTATGGGTGATTCGGGAGGGGGTTTGCCAACCAATCTTTATCGATGACGGGTTATCTTGGTGTGTAAAGTATGTTGCTGAACTTGCACAAGCGTATTGATGATGGACTCGTGTACGTAGGAGAAGCTTTACTAGCAGCAAGAAACGGTTGCAGTTCAAGACAAAGGCATTCAGAGCAATGTTCATGAAACTTTATGGTCATGTTTCCCATCTACGGGAAGACTTGAAGCGGACAGGAGGGAAAGCGTCAAAAGAGCTAGGGGAGACATGAGGAAGGGCACATGCATACGAGGTGTGGATTATTATGATAACACGGTGCGCTGTGCTCTTTCTTGCTTTTGATTAGACCCCAGTGATATGCTCTCCATAGTATGACTGATGAAACAGCACAAGGATTATGGGTCAGCCTGCGAACCCTGGATGATGTAATCATGATTTGATATGAAATCGTGAAAATAACCTAAAGAATGAAAGTATCCAGTTCAAGGCCTTCTATACTATCCTCTAGTTCATTCAGGAAGCTTGTAAAAGATGCGTCGGCGCACGTGTGCCTGTAGCCCGAACGATTCCACCATTGTGGTGACTGAAATTTTCAAATTTTCCGCACCATTTTCAGGAGATCATTCTACGAGAAGCTTTGGTAAGTACGTACACGACTTGACTGCATTTCTTTCGTTGGCGCCCGGAGCATGATTGAACTACACACAAAACTACACCCTCGGCTGCCGATCATGAATGCTTCACATCGCTTGTCAAGTAAGTCGGCAATGCTTTTGGTAGCTGCCAGTGAGCGATTGTCTATTTCTCCTATCGATTGTTAGTGGATAATATACGGTCTGGGGGACGACAAAGCCTTAGTTATCAATCTGTATGGGATAGGTAGGGCGGAAAATGCTATATGATCGCACTCTGTGACATAGCAATGGGGTTAGATTCCTTGAACAGAGATGGAATTTGGTAAATCAGGATATCCACAACCACAGTTACAGGTCACGACAGTATGCTGTGGGAAAGCTTTCTTCCAAAGGGCTAATCCGCATATCAGCAAAATCTCTCACAGGGGCTTGACATTGATAGCAATCCGATAGCACAGCAACCTTAGCGAGCATTTCAAGGCTCAATAGTCGAGGTAATTCGTGGTGTTGGCAGTGTGTATAATCCGAACTAGAATCAAGGACGCCTGGAGATCCCAATCGACGGTAACGATCTCAACCGAACCTTTCTTAAGGAATATGTCACTTTATTTCCAACCACCATACAGTATTTTCAGTAAACGGGCGACACAAGCACTAAGTGCCTTGCAGGTATCTGAATGCGAAATCTTGGTTCTGCTGATTTATTGTCGCTATCATACTGTGTCACGCCCTTATTCTCGTCGTGATTTTCTCCGGAATCGGCCGTTATGAGAAACTTCTGGCTCGGCTTCGCGGACTACTTCTGCTATTGGTTCTGGTTCTGGAAGCTGTATGCCCTCCTCCGCTGTGGGCTCCGGCAGTGGTAGTACAGACTTAAATATCTTACTAGAGATAGGTAAGCCTTTCTTAATTAACAATTTTTCACGCTTCTGTTTGGATGATAAATTATCCCAGCCATTATAGAGGGTTGTTCCAGCAACTCGGGGCACCACTTGGCTCAGATTATCGTTTGGGGGGGGGGGGAATCGCTGCCTAGAGTATTCTCGGCCCAAGTTTCACAAGGAGAGTTCGCATTTCGAAGGATGATTATTACTTCACCATCTGCACCAATAACATGAGTCGGTTCATCCATAGCGGTGGTTTCTCAGTCGTTGTTGGCTTTGCCTAGAAAGAGGGGTGAAAATAGAAGAGGAACCTAATGAGCTGAGCAAAAGGTAATGGGAATTATAGTCTTGTTAGTTTTGTCACCATCCCTATTCCCCTGAGAGCGTGTCCGCCTCTGGTTGGATATGCTTGAGGGTTGCTGTGCCTTCTGTTTGTTGGTCCAAGAAGTGGCACTTCAGGAATTGCTCTATTTGAATGCCTATTCGTTGACTTTGCACACGCTGAATCAAGTAGCACCTACACAGACATAATGTGTGCTCTCGCACATTTGCAGCGGTTAGGCATAGCCTTACTGATTAGTAGATACCGGCCAGAAGGTCACTTCAGCCGCTGCGTCGCAGTCATACTACATTACTTAATAATGTGTCCTATGAGAGTGCGACTTGGGAAGCCGCGGGTGTATAAGACGTGCCCAGTGCCAATTCTATGATTGACTTCTGCCAAGGCCGTCGCTACCTATGCTAGAATGTATAGCACTGAAGCTAGACGATTTGAGTGAGAGTTCTCATGCTGAACAGGATGGCACAGCTTGTCCAAAATTCCATAAGTTAATCAAAATTGAGGTTCACCGATTTCAACTCAGCCGCCTAACTGAACCATAAAATAGCATATAATGGCTTTGCTGTTTATCCTGTGACTAAGGCGTGTAGTGGATACAAAGTGGCTCATTAGGAATTGTTGGAGAACAAACAAGCAGGTACCGTCTGGTATAAACTAATGATCACTAACATCAATCCTTTGATAAAATTGGGATGTCTTGGCCCTCAACAGAAAAGACCGCGGGAGCAATGACCTTGGCTTTTAAATCTTCCTTGGCAAGAGCCTGACCATGAGATCTGGCCTCTCCCAGGCGACAAATACCCTCTGCTTGTCCCAATTATGTGAAGTTGGGCACAGCTCGAGATCAAAATTCCAGAGCACCAAAGCCATCAGCAGGCGCATCTCCATATAAGCAAGGCTGCCATTCATTAGTTGGTGTCATATAAACCAGGGAGAAATGTCTAGCGTTTGGGAATGGTACGTACTTCCGACCAATGCAATTGCGAGGGCCAACCTGGAACGGCTGCAGCGCGCTTCTCTGATCGTTCTCAAATCCTGGCTCATTAGCCAACCATCTTTCCGGAATATACTCATCGGGGCTTGTGAAATTTCGACTTGAACGGTAAGTCGCCCAGTGTGTCATTCGGACGATTGTCTGAAATTAGTTAACCAATGATCCATGGTGCTTGACGGATAGTCCGCATCAATAGTGTCTTACGTTCGGGGGCACCGGCCGGCCCATGATCATCTCAACATTAGATCCAGTGTTCCGCGGGAATGCATCTGCTATGGGGGGATAGACTCGCAGCGCTTCGTTCAAACAAGCTAATAGATAAGGAAGCCTATTCACGCTGACAAACGAGATCTCGTCACTCGAATCAAATTCGCTTCTGACTTCTTTCACAACCTTCTGCAATTTAATTGGGTTCTTAAGAAGATGATAAGTGACGCCACACAGCAATGATGCGGTGGTTTCGCTGCCGGCAATAATCAGTGATTGTACCGTCGATCGATATTCCAAATCAGATACACCGCTATCGGGTTGAAGAAGATTAGCGACCAAATCTTGTCGACCGTCCTGGATCGTCTTACGATACTCCGCCTTCGCCCGGGTCAACTGTTGTTGCTCAGCTCGACGACGTTGAATACTCGCCGGGATGAGCATCATAATAAACGAGCTCAACCAGGGCCAGAACCGAGCGCATCGGACCAATGCAGCCAAACGAACGCTATCGAAGATCAACTTGACCCACGGGTGATAGTCTGAATTTTGGAGGCAGTTGAAGGACTCTCCAAAGACCAGCTGACCCATCACATCAAATGTGAAGTACTATAGTACTAAATTTAGCGACTTAAAGCAAACACATACAATTGCTTGAGGGGACAAAGCTGGCTCGTGAATAACCCACATTATACCATCGATTAAAGTTCACAATGTTTGCTTCATCTCCATTGGCTTTGTTTTTCAGCTGGCTAATCATCAAGTCCGCTCGGAAGCGTATGGCATCCTCTTGCTCTCTCATCGCCTTCTCGGAGAACCCGTGCGACAGCTGCTTTCGAAGATATCCGTGACGTTCCCGGGAAGCGCGAAAAAGACCTTCAGAGCCGGATGCTACGGTCGAGTAGAAGGCTGGGTCTTTGATGAGCTCTGGTTTCCCATGGCGATGACCGTATATCTCATTCCACCCCTCTGGGTGTATGTAAGAGAGCTCATTTGGGGCCACACGGACTACATCGCCATATACCTGGTGAAGCTCGTGAATGGCAAAAGGCAAAGAACCATTAGCAAGATGCCAAGCGAACCAGAATCTTGTCGCTGCAGCCAGCCGAGGTCCTGGGTAAGTTGATAGTGGATGGAAATATACGTTGTATAATCCCAACGCAATGGATGAGATGGAGATCTATACCAATTGTGTTAGGTAAGGACTCCATTGACGGGACATTTACTACCGTGGTAAGATTTTAGAGAGATATCAGTCATACCAAGACGATGACTCCACCTATAAGCCCCACAGGACTGGGAAGGTATTGTAAGATGCTAGGCACCGCCATAATAAATATCTATAAAATAAAATCTGACTCTGGAAGACAAATATTCAAAAGACAAGACCAAAGGTTCAGGAAACCGACGTTTCTTCAGTGCGGGGGTTTGTTTTAATATAGACGGTAACGAATCTCCGCATTTGATGCATCTCGGGAGTAAGGGTAGAATTATTCTGTCCAATGATTCATTGTGCTTTTGCATAACCGAACAACGAGAGAAGAGTACCGAGCTCACTCAATTAGCGGCCATTCCATTTCTCGGAACCTTTCTCGTTATCTCATTCCAACTACTATAGCACTGAGACAACCCTCTCAGGAATAACGTGACCGATGCTCTACTTAAGCCTTAGACGCTTACGCGCTGAGCCCCTTTTGGGGGATCACTCTCAGGCTTTCGAGACTAGACGTCTTCTTACCTCTTCTTGACGTACACGTTCATGATCAACTGTCTTCTGCCCAACTAGTAGGGTATTGAGTCAAGGTAAATTAGTTTGTACACTGTAAGCAACTACCGAGTGCGGCTCAGAACATTGCGCTAACATAGCCTTCATAGTGGGCCGCAAAGAAATTATCGATCGAAGGATTCCGTGACGCCTTACGATTTAATAATAGCTTTATGCCAACGATGTCGATCTTCGGGGCTGACGGTCGCTAAACCAACGAAGGATTGCCCTGCCTCGTTCGTGGGTCCTCATGATGATTTAAAAGGGTGTAAGGAGTGTTCTGGGTAGTGAAGCCTGGACGTCTCCTGTTATTGTTCCCGCTGTCAACGCAGAGCAATTCTTTACGAAAATAGGCTAAAAATGTCTCCTTCATATTCTCTTCTTTTCCTTTGGACTCTCCTCCTATCAATGGTATCCGGCACGGCGATTCCTCTCAGAAAAGGGATAGTTAACAATATTGAAATAACTGGCAATAAAATGGCAGCAAGGACCGAGAAGGAGCATTTGAGCATTCTCTCGCTCGGTGCCTCGATTACTTGGGGAGTTAACTCTGCTTCCGGCAATGGTTACCGTGAATCTTTACGCAACCAACTGACCTCTGCCGGTTGGGAAGTCGACATGGTGGGAAGCAAGAAGCACGGTAATATGTCAGACAATGTTCGTTGCCCTCAAATTAGATCTGCATCGCTGCATAAAAGCCATATTGAAATTGACATGGTCAACTCTAGGACGTCGAGGCACACTCTGGCGATACCATAGATCAGGTCAAGAAAGCAGCTCAAAATTCCCTCTCCTATAAACCGAATCTGGTTTTGATCAATGCGGGAACGAACGATTGCAGACTGAATCTTAATATCTCGTCCACCGGCGGTCGCATGCGATCTCTGATCGATAGTATTTTGGAAGCTGAGGACACTCGCAGCACAACAATCATCCTCTCTACATTGATTACATCTGTTGTGAAGAATATCGCTGCCAATCGTCCTGAAGTAAATCGCCAATTTCGGGATTTAGTTGATAGCATGCAGCAAGAGGGTGTTCGCATTGTCTTGGCAGATATGGACCCTGAGACGGATGACGAAAATGACCGGCTGTCATACCCCGAGGACTACACCACTGATGGTGTCGCAGATGATACTCATCCAAATGATGGCGGCTACAGCAAGATGGCTAATGTTTGGTATAAGGCGATTCTGGAAGCCTCTGATAGAAAATTCATTCAATAAATTAGCTCGGCAAGAAGCTTATGGGGCTTATATGGGCTACATCAGTGGTATCTTGGATTAAAGGAGTGAAATTGCCATGTCGTTAATGTTCCTGTGTATAGACTGAATCAAGAGATCCTCACCGATCACTACTTAATGCATTTAGTCACCTGCTTTGATTGTTTCTGTTGTTGACCAGACTGAATGTATTATTTTTGCATATGAGAATTGTATCAGTGCATCTGTCTGAACAACCGGTAAAAGAAGAAACGAAATCCTACACCTATTGTCGGAAGAAGGGCCACTGCCCTAAGAGTGATTGCCAGGTATGATAGTACTGAATTACTTATAGAGCTTCTTACAACTCCTTGAACACTATAGGTCTCTCTAGAACAGAACTACCTCTGACTTACGTGTCTCGGGTCTAGCAGCCGAGAAAGCTGCGAGCGTCTTTGTTCCTAATCTAAACTAAAGTCACCTGGTGAGACAATATTTAGGCAGGGTTCTTAATCTCCTATCAAAAGCACCCCACGACTCCATTGCTAACTACCTTAAACGAAAGAAAATAGTCATGAGTACATGTTGAACTGAACTTACCCCTCAAACATTTTAGGAGAAGTATGCAAGTTGAATTGCATCTCCAATACTCGAAGGCCTACACCGTCAAACGCAACCTACTCGTCGTTCTCAAACAGCTCTAGGGGATAAATCAATAAATATGCTCCGATAGGTAGATAACAAGAACATCGTTGTCCCAAACTTACCTTCTTGTGGCGTTTCATTTCGCGGGCTCTCAAAAATCGCCCCCATGCTCAAGAGTCGACGGTACTTGTAGGTCCCATTGCCTGTGTTCTGTCTGTGATGGTTACCACCTGGGTCCCTGAATGTAATATTTCTACCTTTGTCTGTTCTCACACCCATGCCGTCGAGTCGATCCGTTGTGCGTGTCACCATGTAATTGATATTCTCGTCGTCATCAAGGGACAAAGGTTATGGGTGAATTGGTGGTGACCCCGACCAGAGTGCTCTTTGCGCCGCCATAGGTCAGCTGGATACCTCATACAATTTTATATCCGGGGGTGTAAGGTCCAGCATATGCGGCGATCTTTGTCACCCGGCCATTGCCGTTGCATAAGTGAACCCCAATGACAGGTTTAGCGAGCTCATTATGGGTATAATTGACAATTGTATTGTCAATTTCTTCGTAATTCTCAGACATTGTGCCAGACGCATTTTAAGGTATGGCAAGTTCTGACTTGATTCACGCGGTGGGATGTAGATTATGTAGAAAATTGGACGATATGAGAGGAGATGGAAGCGGAGATTGGTGTGGGCAAGACAGGAGTTTTATATCCCATTTGTGCGTCTAGCTTATGGGGGAATTTTCCAGCGTTAGGCTCTATCTAACCTGTACTTAACACGCCCTGGTACATGGATTATTTGCGCGTGTTGTATAGATTTATTTAGAACCCACTTATTAAGGATAAGCAAAAATGACATTCTTATTATACGTAGCACGTCATATCACTTTCGTCGGAAGCTGACCGGTCATGCCATCTTCCTATGCTGCATCGTTCGCGTACTTGATCGGTCACTTTCTCTGGGTTGAGGCATACCATCTAAGTAAGCATCAACAAATACGCCATGTGCAACAAGACTGGAGGAAGGTGGTAACATAGAAGCTTATACCAGACCGTTTGGCCCCAGTTAGCATATTACCGTCAATCCGTCTTGAGCTTATTGTGCTGTTGCTGATATCAGCTACCTAGCATCTTGTAAGATTTTACCGGGTAGCCTCACTCTCCTCGAATAATCCCTGGCAGTAATTGGTTGGATTAGCCATATAGCTTCCGGTGGTGCACTATCTGGTTGATATACCTCCCTTTTGTAAACGTAATGTTAGGACATACCATCGGACAGCCGAGCATGAGGTTATGTAGACTAACAAAGATGGCAAACACTCTGTCGAGCCACTCGGGCTATGGAATCCGAGTCAATGGATCCCCAGAAATCATTCATGGTGAGCTCTAGTTCCTCTAAATGAATGATTTCCCTTAACTAATAGCTACAATAACGAATGACGGGTGATAGCGGACCAGAATGAAATAAGCACTCTATATACACCAAGTACTGCGTAAGTATCCAAAATTTCGGCCAGCGAAGATGGTATGACAGAGTACATAGTCCCCGAGACCCAACGGGGAGCACTACCCATATTTGGTTTAAAAGGGGCTTTACATCCCTAACTTCCTATTGAAGGGTAGAAGCCAACGTAGTCAGGAAACTGCATCTCGCCAGATTGTGAACCCACAATCTTCTGCTATGGTGTTTGCTATCATTGGTAGTTTATTTCCTAATTTTCTCTAGTCTATTTTCAGGGTTAAACTTTGTTTGAGCATTATAGAGGACAAGCAGTGGTTGTTGATCAAGAGACGCGTAGTCAACATGGCCTGTTGCGGCCAGAATGCTGATTTTGTAATGCGTTTGCCACTTATAATATCAACCTGATGCATTCATGGTTGAGATTTCATCTATCATTATTATAACAGAGTTGTTTTATCAATATGGTGAAAGAAACATCAGCCTTGCATCGAGAACTATTCATCATCGATGACTTCAGGCATTGCATTGTGGAGATCGAGACTATTCTCAGACAATCATCAAAGCTTAACAGGGGATGGGGCTGGTAGTGATACTAATGAATAAGAAGCAGAGTGATTGCACATAATTTGTGAGAAATGCACGTTGAGTATCGCTTCTAGGGTGATGCTGATGCTGAGATGTGAATGTCTGCTAACCAGATCTGGACTAGCCCTTATCTGTCCAGCCCTAAAGCAGCAACGTCCTTTCATCACATCTCAACAGCCTCACCGCCTGAGTGATATGGAGGCATGACTGGAGGGGCGATAGGCTCCACCGCCCGGCAAAACCAACCCCGCGCTGCCCCAATCACCGGTCGGTTTCTGTGGTTGCTGTTTGAAGGATCAATCGATGCAAGGGAAAAACAATCTTTTGTTGTCCTCCTTCCTCAAAGCTATTGCTAGGAGTCTAGTCAAAACCCCTTGCTCCGAGTCAAGTGCTGTTGATCTGGGTAATCTTCGAGAAAAAGATCTAATCTTGTCTATTTCCGTGCTTCTCCAGAGGTTCTCAGCGCATTGTTGATAGTCTGCAGCTCCAGATCCCACCAGAGAGGGATCTGATCAAAACAATAGTAAGTGGAGTTTTTGGATCAGCGACAACATTCGCAGAGATAACTTTGTGGTTCATTCTTGATAGGACCTTGTCTTGATGTGCCAATATTGTGTCTCACAACCACTTCAATGTCTCAGTCATAGTTGTCTGTTCGCAATCCAGACTCCTTCACTTGTTTCAGGCAATCGGTATGTTGTTATCTTGATCTTCTTACATTGATTATGTATGCACTGTTCTTCCGTCGACTAATGACCTATCACTTGATTCGCTCCTCCCTCACTTTCTCTCTTTTTCTCTCTTTCTTTCTCTTTCTCTATGCATATAGTTGTTCTGCATATTTAATCCGTGATTACTCATTTCGCTTACCGTACAGGCCAATGTGACAAAGTGCTATAGCGCCACGTGAACCTTTGATACTCGATTTTCTTTGACATACCTCGCACTCAGCAAAAATGGAAGGGCTAGTGGATCCAGAGACGATTTATATGAAGCAGAATTGTATTGGTAGGTGCTGTGTTTTAACAGGCTTCGCATCGCAGTAACATCGTTGCCTAACTCGGTATACAGGTGGTGGAAGTTTCGGGCGTGTCTATAAAGGGTATGCATAAAATCGCATTACATTCTTTCCCCTAGTGTTCTTAATACGGATTTTCTGACACTGGCTTGTGGATTTCAGCGTTGATATGCGGTCCGGTGCCTCTGTTGCAATTAAAATCATCGATGTAGAAAATGCCGAAGATGAAGTGGAAGACATTATTCAGGAAATCGCTATCTTGTCCGAACTCAACTCCCCATATGTGACGAGGTACCATGGCTCGTTTTTGAAAGGATCAAGCTTGTGGATTGTTATGGAATTTTGCTCCGGGGGTAGTTGCTCTGATTTGATGCGTCCGGGAACAATTCCTGAGGAATACATCGTGATCATTCTCAGAGAACTTCTTCGGGGATTGGATTACCTTCACAGCGACAAAAAGTTGCACCGCGATGTCAAAGGTATCTATCTCCCTTCCGCAGAGCCTCCTGAACTTGAACTAGGAACTGACAGCATTGGTAGCCGCAAATATCCTACTGACATCGAGCGGCCAGGTGAAATTGGCGGACTTCGGGGTTTCTGGTCAATTATCGGCCACTATGACCAAGAAAAATACCTTCGTCGGTACTCCTTTTTGGATGGCGCCAGAGGTCATCAAACAATCAGGGTATGATTACAAGGCTGATATTTGGTCCCTTGGGATTACCGCGATTGAGTTGGCTACTGGAGAGCCCCCTTACTCAGATATTCATCCGATGAAAGTCTTATTCTTGATACCCAAAAACCCTCCCCCTACTTTGCAGGGTAACTATAGTAAAGCTTTCAAAAACTTTGTTGAACTGTGCCTGCGTCGCGATCCTAGAGAACGACCTTCTGCTAAAGAGTTGCTCGAACATCCTTTCATAAAGAGGGCGAAGAAAACAAATTATTTGACTGAACTAATCGAACGTCATGAGCGCTGGAATGCGGTCTACGGTAACAAAAATGCCGATGAGGAAGAAGCCGCGCATGAGCCTCCACCGAAGCCCACAACCACTGAAGATGACGATGACCTTTGGGATTTCGGAACAGTTCGACCCGCAGGACGGGGACCTGGTCTAAAACCTATGAAGGAAGCAGACATGAACACACGAGGTCACGAGTCACCTGAGTGGGACGTTAAAGATCGCCCTCAAAAAGAGCTATCAGAAACAAACAGCAGCACTCCGCAGAGGACTCCACAAATGAAACACGTTCAAGCCCCTGTGTCCAAGCCGTCATCACCTACAAAGGTTCCGTTACCACCATCACCCGTGAAACAAGGACCAGTGGAGTTTAAACCTCAAACACCTTCTCACCTACAAAGGCCATTTCCCCCGCAACTAAAAGAGAGTCCTGGTAGCGAGTACGACAAAGCCCTGCAACAGTCCTTGGCTCAAGATATATCTTTTCTTCATCTTGATCGTTCCCCAGGCAGTCCTTCGGATTCTGCAAAGAATGGGAGTACTATCCCAGCTACACAAGAGTCTAAAAGAACCAATCTACCTCGCTCCCCGGGTGTGCCCTCACATCAAGAACTCATGCCAGCACCTCTCTTGCGGAGTCCTTCGGACCAAATCCCCAGAGTTGCAGTGGAGACTCGTCCTCACCACCAAGTGTTCCAGCCACATCCTCGTCCACCGCCAACTCCAAGACACGCCTCTCCCCAACCACAACGACAGTCACAGGCGCCAATACACCCACCTGGTCTCGGATATAGTTTCACTCAGAGTCCCAGGAGTGCAGCGCCCAATAACCTACAGACCACCAGCGCAGTGTCACCATCAAACGAAGTTACAGCTCTGAATAGCGTCATTCTACCTGCTCTGAAGGCAGCCATACGCCGTCGCGCCCGTCGCGCAGAACTTCTTTCGCGTAATACCAGTGCGGAAGATGGCCAAAGCAGAGAACTGCAGTCAAGCCGAGCATACGTCCAGGATATGATGGAATGCCTCGTGAACGACCTGAACGGAATATTCACCAGAATCGAGCGTTGGGATAACGAGGCACCCGTCGGGATGGGCGCAGACGTCTCCTCATTCTTGGAAGGATTTCTCGAAGAGGTACTCGTCAGAATTGAGCCGGCCGACGAAGAACCACCGGCGCCCAGATCATAAGAATTCAATAGACTCATGCGTTCTTGCATTGTCTTTCGACCTTTTTCCATGTCCAGTTCTACTCACTAGAGAGCCGATATAGTACATTGAAGTGAATTTGGTTTCCTCCGGACTAGAAGTCCCGCATATAGGAAACTTATTGTGTGGGTTTGTTGTCTAATTTGTTGATGAAACACGATACATACATGAGAATCGAATATCGCTCCATGGCTGTTTGAATACGCCTATTATGATGCATTGACTGCATTCTTGTTTATGATGTTAGCATTTGTTGTGCCGTCAGAGTTTCAGGACTGGATCCTTAAATTTCTCGCTAAGTCGCTTTGTGGGAATTCTGTTATCTTCCTCTTTTCTTTTTGATTTTGTCTTTTAACTTCCTTGAGTTGCGCCTGTGGATACACTTAATGTTTGAAGAATGTTTGTGTTATTGTACAGGTGCTTTCGGTTGTTTAATGCTTGAAAAGAGAAGATGAATATACATACATTTCCAACACATAGCCAATGATCTTTAGGTTGTAAATAATTGGTGGCCACTTAATATAGTGGTGAAGTTGTGACTTACAGCAGACCACAATGGCCCGGGTGGAATTTGTAGCTCAGGAATGGTAGGTAGATCAGTCATTGTAGTGATAGGGAAGTGTCCCATACAAGCATCATAATAGGCAAAAAAGTGATCCTATTATGCACTGATTTACTCATAATGATTGAGTAGCCCCTTTTGGTGTGAGAATGCCGTCAAGCTCTATATAGTTCTTCAGTCGTCAACTTGACTGGGCTTGTAATGGCCCCCAGCAATCAGATCCATAGCAAGAACTGGCTTGTATCCAGTTATGCGAGTATAATTTTGGGGCACGCTTATATGTATCACACATTCTGGTTTGGCTGAACCAAATATGGTAGAATCCTCCCCAAGATTAGGGAGGCAGAGCAAATGGCATCCGAATGAGACATCGTCATTGTCAGGCATCAGCCATCGGAACGGAATAGCCAGTCTGTCTCCGGAGTCGGAATCAGGTAGTTTGTGATGTTGAACTCGTTTGTATTCGAGGGAGTACCGTCCACAACAGACCCAGTCAGGCCATGAATTGACATGGGGTTATTCACCGGCTCATTGATATCGAGGCCAGTGATATCAGGCGCTCTCGCGGGAGGGACTCGTGGAACATTGAAGAAACCGAAGACATCAAGATATTCTAATTCATTGGGTGCAAGGTTTCGTGGATGTGTAGCAGGTGTTGGCACTGTTGGTTGGCTGCCAACAGGGGACGACCGTGGCTGCCGAGATATCAAGAAGTCCAAATCAAAAGCACAGCGCCTCATATCTGCAAGAATCTTCACACTTGATGGTGTTAGACGCTCTGAGTCATCAACACCAGATTGTTGATATTCGCCGTATTCGTCGAGGACACGCCGCAGAATTGTACTGTAACGTTCGGCCACTTTCCAGTATTTTCCCATCTGAGCAAGCGTGTCGACAAAGAAGATTATATCAGGGCTCACGTTTTGAGCGATAGTAGATCCATGGACAAGAAGTAAACGTGCAGAGACCCAGAGCGTAAAGGCAAACGGGGGCCCAAGTTTGTCAAGCATATTGTTGTCTACGACAAATCGTGTGACAGAAAGTATATTTTCAGCTGCGAATAAGCAACGCTGACTAGCACTGTATGAGGGTGTGAAAATCGGAGACCGAGTCGTCGGGTATGCAGCTGATGAATGGAGTCTGATGACCGCACTGTAATCATTCAGAACGGTTGTTGTTAAAGAAGGGAATGTGAGGAAAGTCCCGCATGGAATTGTACTTACGTTTGATATGTGGCATGGAGCTGAACCCAGTCACAAGGGAGGCCTTTATTGGCCTTCGATCCGTTGAACAACCTAGACGAGTTTTCGTACGCATAGTCAACTGGGAGACCGAACTCCCAGGCAGTTAGTTCACCATCTAATTTGCGATATGTTGCTTGCCACTCTTCAACGTCCGATAAAGCCCCGATATCAACAGGTCGTTTCAAAAAGAAATGAATGCGGGAGAGGATGCCGAGAATCTCTACGTATAGTCCAAAGGATCCAACGTTCTCAGCACGCTTGAGATAATCAGCGCGATCACTCGAGTGGTGAAACCATCTGGTTTCAACAGGTTGGTTTTTCATGAAAAACTCATCTTTGCATGGGAGCTTGCGGTCAATGTCTTTGTCGTCCAGTGCAAAATCGAACGCTGTTGCGATAGTCGAATATCGGTCCAAGAGATACACCATCCAGAATAAGCGGCGCCTACTTTCATCTTCAATCCAAGATTCTGGTTCAGGGAGAGTGACAGCTCTTAGAGTATAGATAGATGGGTAAACAGGAGCTATGAGTGAGGACTTGGACTCAACAGCCAACCCCAACTGAACCACAGATCTTGTAATTAGAGCAAGTAATTTCCACCCGGGAGGTCCATTAGAAGACCCCACTAGGTCCAAAGCTAATATCACCAAGGCTTGAAGCGCCTTGACCGAAGAGTTCTCAAGGCCGTAGAGCAAAACTTTCTGCTTCGAAGAACCATGGTATCGTTTGCGGTTCTGCTCATTGAGCCTGCTGTCACTCGAGAAGCGGAGGGTAGTTGCAACTATTGCGTACAGAACAATGCGATCAGCTTCCTCGAGAGGCGATGGACCGAAGAAGGTATCTAAAGTGGTCCGTCGATGAAGAATAGGACACCATGAATTAAGGTGTTCGAAGTAAAGATCGACAAGGGCATATAACAAATCATACGGTGGGAGATCGAGTTCCGGGTCCGCGAACGACTGTGCTTGGTTAGAGAACAAATTCACCGGCACCTTCAATGACGACTCGTTCCCCGTGTAGTCATTTTGATTTACTGTATCGTTAATATGTGGTACTGGGATAGTTGGAGTCAAGGCACTCGTCAAATGGGCATGCATCACGTTTCTGACGGAGATATCGGAAGGGCTGGTTATAGAGGCATCAGATTGGCGTGGTGGTGCTGGCAAGGGTGGTGGTTCGTGGAAGTAGGGCGCATTTCGCGGACTTGGTCCGTGAGCAGCAGAAGGCTCTGACGGGGAGCTATAGGAATGGGGTCCAGGTTGAGGGAACTCATGGTTTAACCGAGGTTGGCTTTGTAGGATGTGAGTTTCAATGAGACGGGCCTGTGTCTGAATCACTTCCTCTAGCCTATCTGTGCGATGTGTGAGTGAAGACCTAGAGCATGGAAGCAAATCCTAAAACACAGATGAAGGGAATCTGACGATGGGAAGGAACACCTACCCAGTCGCTGTTCCAATTCTTTACCATACCCTGCTCGAAGACCGGGCTTTTTTCGTTCTTTGTACTCGCATATCTGACCATTGCGAGTACACCATCCGCAGCTTGGTTGAGTTCGATCTGTATTTCGTCAGATACCGGAACAGTCGGTGATAGGGAAAGACAAGCATGGTGAAAGGTTACTAAGGGTTCGTTAAGGCAAGAATTACTCACCGCATTTAACCTTCCGTTGCTTACACAGCTCGCATCTTGAGCCGTTAGTTTCACTATTCCATAAACTACCATCTGGTACTAAAACTGGGCCAGGAGACGAGCGGAGACAAGTGGGAGACCTTGTGCTCCGGGTCCGGGGGCGAAGGTACGTACGACACTGTGAGGGGGCGTTTGCGTTTCAGCGCGCGCGACGCACTTCCATTTAGAGTGACATGGTCATTATCGCTATCAGCAGCAGACCACGATTCATCTGCGCTCTGGTCTCTGTCCTGATCTCCAAGAGGGCGCGCCATCGGTGGAGTCTGCTGCGCAGATTCGGCAGATGCAGCGTTCGGCATGGTACTGTAGCGAGGTCGGGGTATGACAGCTCCACGGCCAGATCCCTACAGTATCATGATGGGGACCCGTTATCGATAGTGGGTTTGGGTCGGTCCGGTAGCCGAAAGATTCAGTGCAGAATCAAATCTCAGCCTTGGGTGAGAGGCACAGAGGGAAAGGAAAACTGAAAGAATCAACAACATCGAACGGAGGAAGCGAACACCCATGTTGCCTGCCTTAGGCATCCACCGGCGACTAACCCCGCAAAACACTAAAAACCATCCATGAAAATCCCCACAAATCAGATTTCCTGCCAATCAGAATTCTGCTGGCTTTTACCCTGCAGTCTGTCACGAGGGAGATGACTAACAGGTCGGAGAGATCCCCTTTGGGGAAAAATTGCAGAGCAATGTTTGGAGCTCGGGGGAGCATTGCACCGAGACACGGGATCTTGACCGAAGATACCCTCGAGGCTCAGGGAGTCTACACCGTTCAAATATGGCCTCCCCCCTCCCGGCGCAACTTTGTAATCTATTGGAGTCCTCTTTTCTTTCCCATCGTCTCTGTAGATCTTCTTGTTTCAGCATATCGCGCAATTCCCTAGCTCATCTTCATCATGGGTTCCATATCGCCTTTTCCCCGCATTAAAGAGATCAGGACCTTCATTATTGATGGTGTAGGATCGGGTGGTGATTATCACAATGTAAGTCTCTCCTCTCGTCAATGAAGTGTGCTATACCTTGTTTAGAAGATCAAGACAGATGCTTACAATCTAACCAGGTCAAAGGAGGTCACTGGCTAATCGACAGCAACATCTCCACCCCCATGACCAAATGGGCACAATACCGTGGCTCGCGGACATCATGGGGAATCAATGTATTAGGCTCATTCTGCGTAGAAATTGAAGCCACCGATGGAACCAAGGGCTTTGCGACTGGATTTGGTGGTCCTCCAGCTTGCTGGCTGGTACATCAGCACTTCGAGCGTTTCCTACTCGGCTCAGGTGCGAATCGCCTCTTCAGTCTCTGAATCCGGTGTGCGACATCTCCATACTAATTGTTTATTTGATCACAGATCCTCGCGATGTAAATGACCTATTTGAAAAAATGTACCGGGCATCTATGTTCTACGGCAGGAAAGGTCTTCCGGTTGCCGTCATCTCGGTGATCGATTTGGCACTCTGGGATCTCGTTGGAAAGATTCGCAACGAGCCCGTTTACAAACTCATCGGGGGAGCTACTCGGTCACGATTGGACTTCTACTGCACCGGACCCCAGCCTGCATCGGCTAAGGCGATGGGTTTCGTTGGAGCTAAGGTGGCCCTGCCTCATGGCCCAGATGAGGGTATAGAAGGACTCTTGAAGAATGTGGAATACTTGCGCAAACAGCGAGAGAGCGTTGGTCCCGATTTCCCCTTGCGTGTGGACTGCTACATGTCGTTGAACGTTCCCTACACAATTCAGCTCGTGAAGAAATGTGAAGCTGCGGGTATCGACATTGACTGGTGGGAGGAGTGCCTTAGTCCCGACGATTTCGACGGCCACGCTCTCCTCAAGAAAGCTCACCCCACCGTGAAGTTCACAACCGGTGAGCACGAATATTCCCGTTACGGATTTCGAAAGCTCGTTGAGGGTCGGAACCTCGACATTGTTCAGCCCGATGTCATGTGGGTGGGCGGTTTGACGGAGCTGCTCAAGGTCTCTGCGCTTGCGGCCGCATACGATATTCCCGTTGTCCCTCACGCATCGGGACCATATTCATACCACTATGTGGTTTCGCAACCCAACACACCATTCCAGGAGTATCTCGCCAATTCTGCTGATGGACACACTGTTGAGCCAGTCTTTGGCAACCTTTTCCTGAACGAACCAATTCCCACCAAGGGTTACCTCGATGTCTCTATCCTGGATAAGCCTGGCTTCGGCCTTGAGCTGAATCCCGCAGCACCTTTGATACCAGCGGCTTCCCTTCTCACCCCGGCGCCTCAGAAGAATCTGCCTCCACCTACGGATCAGGAGAATGGAGCCAACGGTGTAGCTCACTAGGCACTTTAACTTGTCATTTTACTCATGTCTGGGAGGATAAACCCTCAATTCCATTGCACCTTTTTTATGTACATATGTTATGAATTTCATGTTGGAACTACATAGAGAGGATGCTAAGATTTCATTTTATATGAATAATGAATTTTAAACGATGCCTTCTTCATTTTGGCCATAATTTCTCAAAATAATGCTTTCAAATGCCACACCCCAACCGGTCCGCCCAGCCGACTCCTCTAAAATATGTGGGGTAAAGCCGGTGAGCTCGGGGTATCAATAGCACGAAACCCCCGAACAAAACTCCACCAATGGCGCACTATCTTATCGCACAGCGGGGTTAGAAATGGAGAATAAGAAAAAGGAACAGAAAAACACGTACGTTCGAGCGTAATCAAGTCAATTGAGGGGAATTACTTCCTGTACTATAAGATATAATCTCACAATACTATTCCTTCCCTTACACCATCCTAAACCCGTGAACCGAAAACACAAGCACAATGTCTCTCCCCAAAATGCTAGTAGGCAAAGTCGCCGCCATCACAGGTGGCTTAACAGGAATAGGCAGAGTAAGATACACCACTAACCTCCTATTAAAGCATTCTTCTATTGAATTAATCTAACGAATGAATAATGAAAGGCAATCGCCCTCGAATACCTCCGCCACGGCGCAAAAGTAGCCATCAATCACCTGGGCGGACCGAAAGAGGACTCCCTCCTCGAAGCCATGCAAAAGGACGTCTCCGAAATCACCGGAGCAGGAACCAACAACTTCATCGCCGTCGCCGGAGATGTCACACAACCTGAGACGGGGCGGGACTTCGTCGCGAAAACAGTAGCTGCTTTTGGCCGATTGGACGTCTTCGTGAGTAATGCAGGTGTGTGCAAGTTTGAGGAATTCCTAGAGTCAGTTACTTACCTCCATCCCCTTCTATCATTCTTATATAAAAAATTCAAATATTTCTTTCGATGCTGATACTGCCGTGATAGAGTCGATCCACCCCTTCTCGGCCACACGATATCGACCAACCTCTCCGGAGCCTTCTATGCTACACAAGCGGCGGGACGACAAATGGCGCTGGCGCAGTCGCCACCTGGTGGGTCGATTATTGGAATTAGTTCGATTTCGGCTCTTGTTGGTGGGGGCCAGCAGACGCATTATACGCCTACCAAGGCTGGGATTCTAAGTCTTATGCAGTCGTGTGCGGTGGCGCTGGGTAAATATAGTATCCGGTGTAATGCGCTGCTGCCAGGGACTATCCGGACACAGCTGAATGACGAGGATATGAGTGATCCGGTTAAGAAGGAGTATATGGAGGGGAGGATTCCGTTGGGAAGACTTGGCCAGCCGCCAGATTTGGCCGGACCTGCGGTGTTCTTGGCTTGTGAGGAGTTGAGTGGCTATGTGGTAAGTTTTCCGTCCTTTTTCTTACCGTTTTCATAAGTTTAAAGAGCTAAGAGATGCTTACAATTGATGTATAGACTGGAGCACAGATCCTTGTTGATGGTGGGTTGTTTGTGAATCTTCAGTGAGCACTGAGGGTAGATAGATGGAGGGACGAATGGAAGTGAGGCTGTGTGTTTCATGATAGATGTGTATATAGTAATGAGATTACTGCAGACTTATATCTCAACGCCATATGCTTTCACTGCCACTTGGCCCCAGACCCCTTTCGTCTGCTCGTCGCTCAGCATCCTCTGCTCCAAGATCTCTTCCACGACACTCTTCCACCGTCTCCAGGAGACCTCATTACCACCTCCCCCAACATTACAGACAGGCCAGTCAGACCCAAACATCACTCGCTCAGCACCAAAAGCATCAAAAACCACATCAGTCCATGGACGGACCCTCTCCACAATCAAAGATATATCAGGCTCAGGAGCTTCAGAAAGCGGCAGTAACTCCGAAAACCCGCCCGAAAGCTTCATGTACGTTCTGGAATACTGCGCCATAGCAGTAACCAGAGCCGACCACTCCAGGAAATCAGGATGTGCCGTAATCGCCGCCGGCGAAGCATCAGGAAGCCGAAGATTCGGCTTACAGAGATGATCTACAATCCCGTCAGTAACAGATCGCGATCGAAAATAGAAAGAGAGGAACATACTAATCATAACAACCACCTTCTCATCCTCCTCCTGCACACCTTCGTAAACCCTCCTCATCATCTCCGCAGCCTCCCTCAACTGCCAAAACCCACCCTGTCGAGTGTCAACCCCAAGGTCAAACACCAATTTTTCCCGGCCAAGCCACTTCAAACCCTCCACAACCTCCTCCTGCAACATCACACCCCTCGGCTTATCTTGAAACAAATACCGTACCCCCCTCACCTTTTTCCACACATCCTCCGTCTGCGTCCGCTCCCTCACAAGCCCCATATACTTCTGCAGCGCATCAGGTCCCCCGGGTACAGGCGCCCAGGGCACAATCCCCAGACACAGGTCTCGATCCGCATCGCGATGGCCCTCGCCCGGAACAGGGGCCCCGGTGATAATCCGTGCGAGAAATGATACTTCGTCTAGAGCATGAGACCAGCCGGCTTCGGTCTCTGAGACAGAGGAAATGCGATCTGTTTCGAGGAAGATGAATCCGCGGAGATATGTTGGGTTTGCTGTGGAAGGGTTGGTGGCGCTTGAGGTTGTTGCATGGCGGTACTCGTCGATTGAGTGTTGGGATCCTAGGGGTGAGTTGGGAGTATACCAGACGAGGGTTTTGAGGTGGGATTCGGGAAAGAGGTGGATATGGGAATCCACGATTGGGATGGGCATTTTTGCGATTGTTTGGGGTTGTTGGTGGATCGGAGGTTCTGTCTCAGGTTTGGGATTGCGGGGTAGAAGAGTCAGATGAGGTCAGTTGGATCGATAATTATGGTTGTATATTCACAATATAGTCATTTTAGATCAACGGGACTCCATTTATCTAGGAGTGAGCTCCGAAAACTTACAGAAAATTGAGCTCGTAAGAAGCGGGGTGGTCATTATATTTGATGTTAAGATCGTCGCGACGCCATTCGGAGACCATTAGACCGAAGGATTTAGGGCACAGCTTTCTTTTAGGGCCCCGATAGGGACTTGGTCACATATTCTTAATATCGATGTGTACCTTATGGGCATCGTCTGGGGAAAGATATATATACTGCAGCATTCTCTGAGGTCGTCCTCTTGGATACGAAGCGTGCTCAAAATCGAGGAATCGGCAGTGGTACAGTATGTACATAAATGATCTACTTCTCTTTTCGGTTCCGAGGCCGTCCCATGGCCCTCGGTCTGCACTTGCCCCTCATCTAAAGCCTGATACCACCACTCTCAGAACAAAATACCACTTGATTGGCTTAATAGCTCTATTATCATACATTCGACCACTGAGAGTTAATTCACAGGCCATCAATGGCCCCCAATTGAAGATGTGCACTTGAGGCATCCCCGCAGTTGAATAAAGATCTTCACCTCTTCTTACCCCACTCAGTTTCACAGAAACCAGCCCATGTGTGATGATCATATACTTGGCGTGATACTTTCGCTCAAGGGTTAAAGAGTGGTTGCGGGCCCGCAGCTCTGCGATGACACGTCTCACAACATCTGTTCCGTTGCATATGCCGCACCAATTTCAATAATTCTATACACAGTTACTCGAAAATGGCTACTCCTGAAATCCCAATGAAGCAAAAGGCCGCCGTCTATGACCGGCCTGGGACTATTTCGACCAAGGTGGTAGAAATCGACGTTCCTGAGCCTGGTACAGGCGAGGTGCTGATCAATCTGTATGTTTTATTCGTCTACATGCTACCTTAGCGATTGGAGCATAAAGTCATGCTAGCCCAAGTATGGGGCTAACCAATCTGCAGAACTCACTCTGGCGTGTGTCATTCGGACCACAGTGTCATGACAAACTCTGTACGTTCGCGTAGTCATTCATAAATTATCCCTCCCAATGCTCATAGTCTCAAGTGGAAATGGCTCCCATATCCCACACAGCCGGGACAAGTCGGCGGCCACGAAGGCGTTGGTAAAATTGTGAAGCTCGGCCCCGGAACTGAATCCGCTGGACTCAAAATCGGAGACAGGGTGGGAGTCAAATGGCTTGCCAGTGCTTGCGGAAACTGCCGTATGTATCATTCTCACATTTCTATGGTGCGTATCCAACTGACAGTCCCATAGAACCGTGCCAGGCTGGCTCAGATGGGCTTTGCTTCAATTCGAAAATCTCTGGATACTACACCCCAGGTACTTTCCAACAATATACCGTAGGCCCCGCCAGCTACGTGACTCCCATCCCAGATGGGCTAGAATCAGACGCAGCGGCACCCATGCTTTGCGCAGGTCTCACCGTCTATTCCGCCCTCAAACGAAGCAATGCCTCTCCTGGAAACTGGGTTGTCATCTCAGGTGCGGGCGGTGGACTCGGCCATATCGGCGTTCAGTTGGCCAGTAAGGGTATGGGATTACGTGTGATTGGTGTCGACGATGGCAGCAAGGAGGATCTAGTCAAGTCATCCGGGGCAGAGCACTTTGTTGATGTCACAAAGTTCCCTAGCGATGATAATGGCGCAGCTATATCCACCCACATCAAGTCCCTTACTGGTGGTTTGGGCGCTCATGCTGTCATTGTTTGTACGTCTTCCAACACTGCCTATGCCCAGTCGGTTCTGTTCCTGCGATTCAACGGGACTATGGTCTGTGTGGGAATCCCTGAGAACAACCCTCAGCCCATCGCGAGTGCCTTGCCCGTAACATTGATCGGTAAGCATTGTAATATTACAGGATCGGCTGTTGGAAATCGGACCGAGGCAATTGAGGTGTTGGAGTTCGCAGCGCGAGGCGTCGTGCAAACTCACTTCCGAACGGAGAAGATGGATAAATTGACGGGCGTCTTCGAAGAGATGGGCCAGGGTAAATTGCAGGGAAGGGTTGTCCTGGATTTGTCCTGAGTCAGTGCCTGGCTGGTTTCATTCGGGGTGTATCATTTGCAAGACACAATAGGAACGACAGTAAACCGAATTTGAATGGCATAGAGTATTGCTTGTGATAAACTCAAGAACAGGGAGTCACTTTCTAGAAGAGAGAGCAATGTGTGGAGAAAAGATAGAGACCTCAATGTGTCAACCCTAGGATTAGGGAAGGTAGTAAACTGGGAAAGAAACTCACAAATGCACCTAGCTGCAGTCAATTTGCTGCGCTCATACACAGCCCTTTGTGTGCCATATATACAGAACAGGGTTGACTTGAGCTTCCAAAATGCTTAAGGGTTGCCTGATGGAACACCTAAAGGTTTTTCAGTAAAGTGGCAATCAGGACAGACTGTTCTATCACTTCCAAAATGGATTCGATCTGTGAGACGTGTTTAAACGTCAGCAAATGACCCCATACAGTACTCCACAGACAAAGATCCACGTACAGCTGGGTCACCTCATTGGACTCAAGTATTAATATTTACCCCTAACCCTAAGCCGCATAACACGGATCCGGGTATAGAAGCCTTCACCATGGTATCTACTGCAGGGTTTGCCGGGCACATCAGTTGCTCAGGACATGTCGTAGCACGTTGTCAACATCTTCTAAAACAGAAATCGCTTCAATGCTTTTGCCAGTTGATTTTGTATACCCTTCTCTCCATGTGTTTAATTTCGGTCGTCAGGAACGGTGTGACTGTCCGTGCTTTTCGCTTTCGGTATCGAAGCCGCTTAAAAAGAGTGATGGTGAACATCTATATGCTTATTCCACCAGTTTTTTGCATTCGGCACTGCTATGATATGACTCAAGTGAGAGATAAGCGAGGCTCGATTACGAACAATCGTATAGAAAGATTAGTTTCATACCTTCAGTGTAGCAATCGAGGATACAAGGTCGCCAACTCGTGGTTGAGGGCATCGAGTAGCTATTTAAGGTTCCTTGAGGTATTTGACTGTTGTATTTCTAGGGATAGGATGATGTCTATTCTATAATCCTGTTCAATGTAGCTTCGAAGAGCTCTTCGTCAAAGCGACGGCATTAGCGAGATGGTCTTTTCCTCGTCTTGATTTTCAATTGGGTAGGTACAAGCCGCGATGCTCTCATAGTAGTATTATATAGTTAGGGACTATAATATCCTAGCGATTCGGTAGATTGAAAGTTTGTGTGAAACGAAGATGGAGGGTGATTTTGGAAGGACGATGGACATCTTGAGCACGGCGAAGGTTAGTTATTTAGGTGTATCGATATTTGATATATTCGTTTGACGTGCCTCTATACTGTTTGACATGCTTTCTGACCTTGGTGGTCTCAGATGATGTACATGGTTGGCATCGCTTCTGAATATATATTCAGAGTATTCAACAATGGTAGCGGTGTTCCGCTAAAACAATAGTAAACCTTACAAAACGCAATCATAAAGCGGAGGGAAACAAAGATATAATGAAAGAATTTCAAGAGAGAAAAAGACAACGAAATGCCACAAAAGATTTAAGCAAGTGGCCAACCAAGGTTTAGATACCTTGAAAGGTAAAAATCTATGACCGACGCAGGATTCGAACCTGCAATCTCTTGATCCGTAGTCAAGCGCCTTACCATTGGGCCAGCCGGCCAACTTCTAAGGAACTTGAAGGTTATTAACAAAATAAGGTAAAATTAAGGATCTATTCGGATTGTATCTCAGCTGGATATCTGAGCGTGCACGGATCTCATATGGGATCGCCTTGGTTGCGGATGGGATGAATTCTGAGTATCCCACGAGCTCATTTTGATGTGGGTCCTCTTGATGCAATGCTGCCTTCTTTCCACTCTATATGGCTGGCTCCTCTTGAATGCCTGAGCTTTTATTCGAGTGTAGAATGTCTAGGCGGTTCAAGCCGGAAAGTAAGAAGAGGATCAGGTGATGTATCAACCCAAAGTCGTGGCCCTCGCTCGCCATTTACTGTTCTGGAATGAGGTGACCATGGCATTGGACAATCCGGTACCAGTCCACTGGGACCGGGGGAATGAAGGACGTCGTAGCAATAGAGTTGGTGCATTCCAGAGCGCCAGATATAGATTCCAAAAAACCATGGCGCGGGTCCGTGTTCTGTGTCACCACAGATTTTATCGGGAAAGCGGGGAAAGTATATAGTGGCAAGTAATCAAAATTTTGTTTTTAGTGGAATGTGAGGCAGTGCAAAGCTAGTAGGCAATATGCTATACCAGGCCTGCTGGTATGTTGACTAAGTCATGATTCGTGCCTCTCTATAATCGGAGGTGAAGGGGCAACTATCAAAATACAGGGTATCCGCAAGAACATGAATGCAGTGCCATCGAAACATCAATTAGCGCGTCCTCTTGCTCTGGCCGTCACCCCCCGATGAAGCTGTAGCCGGTCGTTTCTGACCGGAGCCGGAGGAATTGGATTCAGCTCGACGAACCAGCGCATTTAATTTAAGAATGTAGGCCTTCGGGGCTCGGTTCACTTCATTCTTGTAAAGCACTGCGCGTAGTCTTTTCCCGAACTGGAGAAGATCCGAGCCTGCTAACTGCTCCAGGGCATCCAAGATGAAGAATTCCCCAGTCTCCTCAGTCCTTCCGATAAGCTGATGGTATATATTACGCTGGTCCTCATCCTCTCCCTGGAAGGTCACTCCGCCCCAGCGGTTACCGTCCAGCGCGTCCTTATTGCGGTTGCAGATGTCCTCCAGCAGCATCACCAGGGCTTTAGCAGCCCCCTCCACACCGTGTGGCATCCGAGTAATGATGTTTGCGTGGATCCGATTGACATTTCGTTGTAGTTCTCCGATAACGCTGTTGATGTCCACGTTTAATTCCTCCGAGCGCCGTCCCGTTTGACAGTAGCGATCAAACTCCGCCAACAATTTTCGTGAATTTTCCTGTACCTTGTCGAAATAAATTGCCGCCCGAGCCCCGGGAGGCATGGCTTTGCACAAACTCGAACAAACGGCGTCATCGTGTACGGCAAGCCGAAAGATGGTGGCCTCGAAGTCTCCTTGTACCACACACTGTTCCGCAGTGCGTGACTGTCCTACGTCATCTACAAGGTCGGGACGGAAATCTTCGGGGAGTACGACCGTGTCGAAGGCGGACATGAGGTCTCTCACCTTCTGTGGACGGCTCATGCCGCCCTCCACCTCGGAATGAACGTACTGCCAGTTCAGCTGCTCTGCAATCGTTTCGAGTTTCCCATCGAGGAGTCGTTCAATGCGGGCAAAGACCGGAGGATGACCATCGCTCGATAAGGGTACATCATAGGTGGGGATTTGAGGGATGAGACAGCCGTGGAGCTGGTCAAGAAGCCACTTCTCAGGGGTTAGCAGAGATTGACGATTGTGGGTGGAGTGTGCGAGATCTCACGAATATGTGCTGACAGGCAACGCCAGGCTGGCCTGGAAAGGCCGAGCAAGTGCACGTATAACCATCTGAGTCGAGGTGTACTCGCGGCCGCTCTGACAATAGGAAATTGAACCCTGTCTTCGTTTTACGGCAACCGATGACATCGAAATCACTCGTCAAACCGATAAGAGCCCTTGCCTCAGACTCGGGATCCAATTTAGCAAGGTCATAGGTGATCCCAGATTTCCCCTGTAGAGTAGAGGATTCAACCGACTCTCCTTCTCCAACCTCACTTTCGTCACTTTGTGTTGCCATAAGCTCACTATCGTCCTCCGAATGTGGTGTTCCTTCGGGGTGATTTGGCATTTGTGGCATTTTGCCACCGATGGACAGCCTGCGAAATTGCCTTGTAGGAGCGGACATAGATGACAGATAAATGCAATTGATCTAACCTTGGATCAGGGCCCCGAAAAAAAAAGTTGTTTGTAACCTTGAATCAAGACGAGCAACGACCAACCCGATATTTATA
Source organism: Aspergillus hancockii (assembly GCA_001696595.2). Lineage (NCBI taxonomy): Eukaryota > Fungi > Ascomycota > Eurotiomycetes > Eurotiales > Aspergillaceae > Aspergillus > Aspergillus hancockii. Next base: position 60,947 of record MBFL02000073.1, read on the forward strand.
GTTTGTCGCGAACCACGGGTGAGAGCGGGTACACTTTCACCAAGAGAACCCCCCGACACACCGTAGTTGATTAAGTGCCACAGCAGGAAAGGACATATACCTTGTGTATGATCTATACCTAGTCTCCAAGTTAGTTCTGGAGTGGACTGCTATCAGTGGCACCTGCCTTCGCCGCATGACGAAAGCTTAGGAACCTAAGAATATAGTCGTATTGGAAAGATGTTGTAGACGGCTCGCGCTTGCATCGTTACACCGATGGTGCCGTAGGAGATGGCGCCTAAATTATACAGGAGAAGAGCCACGGCAACTGGGCATAGGCGGCACAGGAATCTAGGATCAACAATGGAGAATAGATATCATGATTACTAGTTAAGAGGTATTGAATCACAAGACTAAATTGAACAAAAACGGACAAGAATCTGTGCACTCGGCAGCCAATTACGGAACTCGACCGAACCGGTGAGGTCCCGAGCACGAAGGAGCTTTAACCTAAATGCTCCAGTTAGGTTGAAGCACGGATATCTGGCAGGGCACCATAGTTATTGCCTGCTGCGGTACAGGCAGTGACAGTTGAGGCAGAGACAAATGGAGCAAAGAAGTGAGTGAGATACCCCGTCTCACCATTATGATGGTCGGAGCCGCAGGAGCTGAGCCTCCAAGTCTTTCATTTTACATTCACGGAGACATAGTGGATGATATGATCACTAACCCTGGATACGGCCGGCGTATACTAGATCCTGCGCCGCAAAAAATGGTTGAAACGTTCAGTTGACCGCTAACAGCAAGAACCGTTTACGGACCATTGAATCCCCTATGGGAGCTGTCGCAAGATTCCAGTAACGACCGCAATTGGACCACAGTTTAGAGTTTATCCCTGGTATGTAATGCGATAATAGTATGATCTGTAAGCCTGCGGCACTGACAGCACAGGCTGAATAGGATAATACTGCTACATTCGATCACTATCGTGTTGAGTAAGTCACGATCGACGAATCCACAAACGAAAATCTCTCGGTGGGTAGAAAAAACCAGAACCTCATTAGTTGAAACACTATTATCGAGGAGGAGAGGTAAACAAAGAGAGCTAGTGTAAAGCATGGTGTGGGCGGCGTAGGTCCTGTGCCACCCGCTAGGCACACACCAGCATGGATACACGGACTGCGGTGGATTGGCTGTGGCACGGCTGTGGCCGTTATCTGCACAATAAGTCTCATACTCTGCATGGGATGTGTCAGCTGCGACCCATCTCTTAGGAAGGAATTTCTCAAGAAATTTAGTGAGTCTAGTGCTTCAATTTCTTCAGCCTGTCTTTATGCTTGTTATGTGTTGATGCTGCTGCTGAATTCGTTTGGTCCTCCTTATTCTTCTCTTTCTTCTCATTCTCATTCTCATTCTCGATCCCTGCTCATTTCCTCCTCTATTTCCTTTACCATAGAAGCAACGACGCAGAGAGGACCATTGAAGAGCTATTCCGGAGCCTGTACTACTCCTGTCGAATTCATGGGTCATGAGGGAGATGGCGTAAGTGGTGGTGGTGATGGTGATGGTGGTTTGCCAGTGGTGTCTCAAGACCCGTGACTAGTCACCATTCCAAATGACCCTAGAGAAGGGCCGTAAGCTAACCTGCTGCTTTTTCTATATGTAAAAATTTGTAGGCCAAAATGTTGGGATGATATTCATGAGGAGTAACTTCTGTTTCTGGCACTCACTGGACACCTGATATCAGACGTCCTCCTTGACAGCACGCACCAAAACTAATGGGTCAAAAACGCAAAAAGGATGATAAATAAGAAACCGTCAATTCATGAGTGTATTATAATTAATATAGAATGCAACAATCTCTAATAGTACCTAGTTCTGCGGTTGTGAACCAATCTTCGCGGCATTTCTCTTCTTGGCATTTTCTAGAGCCTTTCGAAGTCGCTCCTGATGTTCCGTGTCTTCATTTGGTTTGCTTTGTCCAACGCTGGGTGTTGGACGAGGACCAGGTAAAAGCACGTCAACAGGATGGTTTGCAGGAACAGAGTCTGACGGGCGGTTTGGTTTGGTAATGGGAGCTTTGCCTGAAGTCTTAAGGAGGTCATTAATGGTGGCAGTGATATTGGCTGGTCCGGCGCGAACACTGTCCAACTTAGATTTAAGTTCAGCCTGGATTTTAGCATCCTCCTTCTTCTTCTCGTCCTCAAGTCGCTGGAAGACATCGTCATCGGCGTTGGAATAACGTGCTTCGGCAACGGACACACCGTAATCAGCATCGTTGAGAGCTGAATCTGCAGCACCAAAGTTGCGCAGAATGGATTCGGAGTCCTGACGGAGAGAATCCACCAGGGTATAGAGGGATTTCAACATGTGTTCAATCTCAGAATCGGCTGAGTTAGGTGAGCGCATAGTTGTAGCATCCATTTTCGACAATTTCGCAGAAACGTCATCGAGAAGGCTCTGGTTCTCTCCCAGACCGTGCATGACTGCATCATCGAAAGAATCCATGAGCCTATTGGCCCTCTCATCACGGTCCTTCGCCGCTTCTAAAATGTTTTGCCTCTCCATTTCATCGAAATCTCTTTCCAGTTGCCTGAGGGCTACCGAATCTCCCATGAAAACGAGCGGTCGTCTTTCGGTCTTCCTTCGTCGATGTTCACGGTCTAAAGCAATCTCGAGGCGTTTCTGGTAGCGACTCTCGAGCTGTTGGTATATCTCATTGACAGTCTTCATTGTGTGAGACAGATTGTATTTGTCGGTTACCGAATTCTTGATCTTGCTGTTTTCGTGGTCAAGCTGCCCAAGTGCCGAGTCATATTGGACTTGAAGCGCAGAAATTTCCTCTTTCAAGCGCTCATCTAGTGGGTCGAAGACTTTTGAAATATAGTCGTCTAGTTCTTGACGTTCTTCATCTAGCTGGGCACGAGCTTCCGTTTGGCGGAATTCTTCTTCTAGGACATTGATATCCGCATAACCTATCTCTCTTCCGTTGAACAGCTCGTCGATGCGTTTCTCTGACTCTTCTTGGCGACGCATACGGTCCTTATCTATTTTCTCTCTGCGAGTTTTGTTGGTTGCCTCCCAGGATCTGACTGCCTCCCGAATATAATCAAAGTCATTTGAATACTTCTCCAGGTCCTTTCGTGCCGTTATGTGCCATGGGCTTTCCGACTGCTTAGCTAGAGGTGATGATACCATAGAGCGCAGATCATCGATGGGCCCAGTAGGCCTTTTTTGCCTGAGGGACATTGGCAATGGGGGGGGAGACGATTTTCTCCGCGACGCCTGTTTGCGGTAAGCAACGCTTTTCTCCCTAATTAACCCAATAAACGTTTCATCATGTTCATGCTTTCCTCCTTGAGGGATCGCGGGAGTCGGCTCTTCTCGAGCTCCTAGGGCCGGAGCATTCGACATCACCCGTCCACTTTCCGCCGAGGCCTGTCGTAAGGCTGAGTAAGCCTGGTATGCAGGGCGGTCAAGTGCAAGATGATCAGAGCCCCGTTGAGGGCCTTCAGTGTAACGAAACGGTGTATATATAGGTTGCGGGGGGTTGGTCGTTAGAGGAGATAACTCCTGTTTATCAAGCATAGAAGGTGGTACCGACGTAGACCTTAGTAGGTGAGATGAACCATGTTCTCGGCCTGGCGGTTGAGTAGTAGGTCTCTCAAGGCCAATAATACTAGGCGTATGAACCCTAGGAAGGATAGGGCGCCCTCCCGGGCTATACTTTCCGTCTTCGAGGTCTTCCGAGGCATCAGCGAACGCCTCACTGCTCTCCTCTAGTTCAACCGGTATCAGGCCAGACTCGACCGGAGACTTCTCACCAGATTGGCTCGGAGATTGCAAAACTGGTGTTGGTTGCCGATTGGGGGTTTCTTTGGGGCTTGTTTCATGTTCAATATTGTACAGAATTTCACGAAGCTTAGTCTCCTTAGACATAAATGCCGTGAACAACTTGAAACGTTCCTCATCAGAATCAGCGACCGCCTCCTTCCGTAACATTGCCACATAACGCTCCAAAGAGGACTTGGACCAAGGGTCCAAATCTTCATAAGGATCTAACAGCTTGATTTGCGGAGAAGGTGCGTCTGCTTTCGTGCTTGTCTCTTTGGGGGTATTGCTTGATCGGGGTGTGTCTGCACCTGGTTGGATATCCTCTCGCGAAATAGTCGATTCTTGTCTTGATTTAGGTATTTCAAGCGGACTGAGCTTCTGTATTGGCGTGTGTCCATCTGTTAGAGAGCCGCTGCTCAGGCCGGTTTGCTGATTGGCGTGTTGAGTGTCCTTGGGAAGGGGACGATTCCAAGCCTCAATGACACCATCTATGCTCTCAGAGGATCCAGTATTGGAGGTAGTGCTATAAACGGATTCTGAAGTGTCCATTCTAACAGAGCAAGGAGGCTCATGCATGTCCTGTGTGGTATCTGAGCTAGCCCGGGAGCTTTGCGTTACCACGCCACCCGGAACGTAAGCAGGCTGATTTAAAGGTAATACATTGGGGGGTGGCGTAGAGACTTTTGTCTGGTTGTTCGAGATCGCGCTATTCACTGGTGCTGAATAGCCTGGAAACGACTCCGATGTTGCACTCGGATGAGCAGCGTTGTCCCACTTGGTTGCGAAGACTCCCACGTCATCAATGTCTCCTGGGACATGTGTTAAGTGTTCCCAGTCGGATGGTCTGCCAGAGCCCAATGAAGAGGCACTAGTGGGAACAACGTTGGGACTGGTCTTGGGTGGCACTGGGGGAGCGGTCACCGGAAGAGCTCCTCCATAAGGTGCACTATTTGCAGCAGTCACTAGCGCTTGCCCGGATGGTGTTGGCTGAGGCGATGGGATGTTTGTAAAAGAGAAGGGAGCATGCTGCTGAGTTTTGTTATCATTGAAACTCTGAGGAAGGGCTGAATATGGTGGGGGTGACGACTGATGCGGTGCTTGATTGCTTTGCTGTGGCATCGAGCTTTGGTAGCCGGGGGGGACTGGAGGTGGGGGCGCCGGCAAAGGACTGGGAGGCTGTTGGATTGTATACGGAGCATTTGCCGTCCATTGTGGCTGATAGTCCACTGCAGAAGATGGGGTTCCATATGTTGGAATGGCTTGTACGGGTTTCGTTGATTCTAATGGGCTCACTATAGGAGACTGTACACTAGAAGAATGGCCTGGTGTACTCGAGGGGCGAGGCTATAAGATATCGTCAATATTTTGACAATCAGGTGTGCTGAAACTGAGTCTTACAGGTAGTGGTGGAGGAGCGTAGATAGGATATTGCTGCCTATTGTACTTTACCCCCCAAGAGGTAGTATCCATGTTCGCTGAACTAGGAACTGGCGATCCGCTTGCGCTAACACTCTGCGCAGTTTGTGAATGACTGGATATAGGGCCGTAGGTACTTGGGTTGTATGAAGAGGCTGATAATGGAGGATGAGGAGGTGGCGGCGGCGGAGTAGGTCCAGGTGTAGGTTTCCGTGAGGGCCGCTGTTGCGCAGTCGATGGAACTCGCCATTCTGGTTGTGGAGGGCCTGAATTCTGTTGACTAGAGGATTTGGAATAAGGATGCGATCCGTACATCTCTAATTAGAATATGCTGATGAGCAGTTGTGCGGGTGGTTGTAGAGATTCTTCGTTCAACTTACTGAAGAGGAGCCACAGCGCGGGGGTTTAGTGCCAGGAGCACGAGCCCCGAATAATGAATGATCTGATCTGCTGACTTGTCACTCTGATCGGGTCCAGCAACACTACTCTTACATCGGGGGTCGTGTTGTTGTAAACCAAATCGAGTAAAAAAAAAGCAGAGTAGACAAGATAAAGAAAAGACGGCTAGTGCCTAAGTAAATAAGCTAATGATTTATTTTAGGTATTATTTGATCTGCCTAACGCTATCTCCGGGTTTCCCCACCAGTATATATATTTAGGGAAAGCTATTGATTACTATAAATTATTTATTATCACTGGCCCCTTTTCTATATTGCCCGGCACCAAGTCCGACGGTCAGGGGAGCGATATATGTATATTTTGAGATCCCATTATATGCATACAGAAACGCAGCAAACCCAATATAACTAGTAAAATACATGTAATTTGACAAAAGCCAACTTCATCCATAGCGCTGCAAGTGGACAGGAAGCGGCGACCAAGAAAAGCATACGTAGGATAATATAGTGGGAATCTAGACAGCGCTAGGAATGAGAGATGCATAGTCCCATATCTAATCAGTCACCCTCAGTCGTCTTCCCAACTTCTCTAACTCACCGATCACACCACCGCCCGCCAAACTCCACTTTTCACCAACCCATTCATCGTTGATTTTCTCTCTCAGTAGACCGCTGCGGGCAAAGTATTCCATGAAGCCCCGAGCTTCGTCACGAGTGAGACCGCCAAGTGTCTGGAGCTCCAAAATGCCCTCCTTGGCAACGGTGGGTTTCGCATAGTCGAAAGCATCAAGAACACGCTTGTCAGCTCCGCTGTATGGATCAGCCTGAGGATATTCAGGATCCGAAGGCTTCACGCCAGCTTGGCGAGCCGCGACTTGCTTGAGGGCGACTTCAAAGCCGTAGATTGTCGGACTGTTGGAAGCTGAAGTGGCGTACAGCAAGAGACCACCATTTGGAAGGACAGACTTTTGGGCACCAGGTTTCAGCAGGGAGAGGAAGTGCCGCGCGAACACGAGGTCGTGAGAGTGAATGGGTTCAAACTCCGCAGTACGGTATTCGCTGTTTTTCATCCAGTGAGCCAGGCCATCAACCGTTACAAGCATAGGAGGGCGAGGAGCGAAGCCCTTCTCGAGGCCAGGGGCCGGGGAGGTTGCAGTAAGCTCAGTCCACAATGCCTGGAAGACGGTCCAGGCAATGGCGGGGTCCTGGATACCAAGTTTGGCAAGGTCCTCTAGAGTCATACCAGCCTTAACAGCAGACTTAAGGGCAGGATGTTGCTGGGACACGTTGAGCTTCTTCAGAACTTGCTCATTGGCAGTGGCCGTGCGAGACAGCAGTGCAGCAGTTGCGTTGTTTTGAACATATAAGTGTGGTGTTTCATCAGAAAGCGGAGCGTAGGTGGTGTTAGCAATGACAAGGTCCTGGGCTAGTGAACGTGTTAGAAAATGGTAAGAAAAGATATATAGATGGAATGTACATACGTTCCGGTACGGAAACAACTACCCATTGCTTAGTGAAAGCCATGGACATAGCTTGAAGCAAGTGAACAGTTTTCCCTGACCCTCTAACACCAGTGACGATCTTCTTGACAGTTTTTCCCTTGTCTTGACCATCGCTAGAGATACCGTCAATCAATCTGCCCAATTCCAATGTCTCCCGTCTCACCACCGTACCGGGTCGGCGGAATATCGACCAGCCCTGTTTCGGCTTGAAAGCCTCAACCGCCCTCAACTGAGTGAGCATGGGTACAGGAAGACCGAGAACAGACCCTCGAAGGCGCGCATCCACCATATTTTCCGCCGAGATGTCCTGCATACCTTCGACCTCGAGGGCGTTGGGGTTGCTGAGAACGATACGTTTCCGCAGCGCTTTCCGTTCTCCGACAGGAGGGGGACGCGCTCTTTCAACTGGCTTCTTCTTCTTCATTCTGGCGGATTTGGCCTCACGGTACTTGGGAGGACCATCCAGGCTGTTTTTCTTTTTCGTGGGCAAAGCATAGCGCACCGTAGATGTGTGGAATGAAGCTGCTCTTGATGCTGCTACCGCCGGAGGTAGAGTGGCTCCAGGTGTTGGACGAAGCCGTGTGAGGCAGCTCCAGCAAAAGGAGGAAACCATTGTGCTGCAACACTGGTACAGCAGCCAGTGGTATGGCGATCAATGGGAACTGCTAGGGATTAAAGAAAGGGGAGGCTGCGTGGAGTGTTTCCCAAGCGTACGAGTTTGAAATTCGGAGCACATTTTGGAACTTCAACTAAGATTCCTCCGATTACTTATTTCAGGTTAGCGCTGGTTGAATTCTGAAGGCGGTCTGTGTTCATGGCGCCTACCTTAAAGCGGCTCCCCAGAGTTTATCAACCAACTTTTTTTTTTCTGCTTCAGATTTCCTATCGGCTAGTTAATCTTACACCTCTGTTGCACCTTTTTTCTAGCGCATTTACTACAACCCTGGATTGGATCTAGGCACGCTTGACAATGCCGGAAGTAGAGACAACAAATGCTAACTCTGCGGCAACGAAATCAAAGCCAGAGAGATTGTGAGTCGCTGATCTATCTATACCAGTTGGTGTATGCATCGCATTCGCAAGACATACTAATGACCATGGCGCATCAGACCTATCACTGTCTCCAAACCCACCCCATACACCTTTGATCTCGGACATCTCGTCGCAAATGACCCTAACCCACTCGAAATTTCCCGCTCCGAACCAGTAAATGTAACACTGAAGAACACCGCCCGTGATGGTGTGCAGTCTCTCCTCAACCAACTTCTCACTACTTGCCCTATTACCTCCTCACCACAGGGCGTTCTTTTGACGCTTCCGGCTCCTAGCACTGTTCTTCCAAGACACAAGCCGTTGCCCACACCCAAACCACCAACCAAGTGGGAGCTTTTCGCGCGCAAGAAGGGTATTGGCAGATTCAGCGGAAAGGCTGGTGCTGGACTTGCTGAGAAGGAGCGCCGGAAGAAGCTTGTCTATGATGAAGAGAAGGGCGAGTGGGTACCTCGCTGGGGTTACAAAGGCAAGAACAAGTCCGACGAGGATTGGCTAGTTGAGGTGGACGAAAAGGACTGGAAGAAGGAGGAGGAGGCTGCGGCGAAGGGAAGCTCGATTCGTGGCATGTCACGAGCTGAGCGCAAGGACAGGATACGGCGGAATGAGCGGAAGATGAGGGCCAATGAACGGAACTCCAGGAAGTCAGGCGGTGGTTAAGTAATGTGCTGTGCTACTTGCATCCTTTGTTAGTCAATGCTCTTTCGTTGGGCTTTGACTAAATTTACCAACTCTTTATTTGTCTGGAATACTGGGCTTATCAGGCGTTTGGATTGGAGTCGCCGGTCTTTGATGTCTCACGTTGCCTAAATGGACTATTACCATTTGGACCCGAAAAAGCAGTTGTCGGATTTAACGCTCATTTTATTCGTTCTTGCCTAAAGGCCGAGGACAACACTTGTATATTTCGCTAGCATAACTAAACCACCCCTGCAATGCAATAGGAAACATTTGCTATTCCATTGTAGACTCTTCCAGTATGACGTATGAACTAATCATTGATCTATGTTACAAAATATGTACCAGCACAGCACTCCAGAAACATGCAGTTGGAAAGTAAACCATGAGGGAAAAAAAGGCGCCGAAAGGAGCTCCTATTGGGGGAATCAGCAAATGAATGTATAGAAACGTCAAGAGCAAGAGTACATCGATGCAGTCTTGTGAAAATCTGGAGCAAACAAACGCCAAAGTTACATAATAGAGAGGCAGCACCAAGAAAACAAACAAACAAAAAAAAGAAAAGGGAATGGAAACCAACAGCTAAATAAAAAGAACGAAGATAAAAAAAATGGGAAGAATTCAGAGACCAGTGCCAATTTGTACAAGACAAACAAGACATGATGTAGAACTTGGACAAAACCAACCGACTCCGAAGGCGCCAGTATGCATTCTGAGATAAAAGATGAGAAAAGTGGTGGTGAAATCGCTAGAAACAGAAGGCAAAAGTCCAAAATAAATTCGATTAAAGTGAAATAAGGAAATATCGCAAAGATGCAGGCTCAATGGTGCTTGCCCTTCGGATCCATCCTGAGAACTCCAAGTGGATTTTCCCAGAACGTCTTAACATTTGAAAGAGATGATAAGTGCAGGCCAGCCTGATCAAAGGGCTCAAATGTGTAATACTGGAGTTCATGTGCGTCAACCCATTAGAGAAACGAAAGGCTCATATCGACGGATTGAAGGGCTCAACCCGTGAAACCGAACATCGAACATTCAAGCAGCGGACACTATGCCGAGGTAATTCTCATATTTGTATAGGGGACAGCGGAGGCCCCAGTTCTGGGAGCTGGGAAACACTCCTAGTATGTGTTGTTTGGATGTTCTTGGGCTTTTGCTTGCGCCCTTTAGCCGTCTCGGGACGAGCTGGTTGCTCTTGAATGGAGGGTTGACTGCTCCCGGAGGAAGAAATGGCTCTTTCTTCGATATGCGTAGCTTGTTGAAAACTGGGACCAGGATACTGTTTTCCATGTGTTGATTTCTCTTTTTCGTCCATTTCTTTCTCAACCTGGAGATACTCCTTCTCCGTCCAGCAGCCCTGCCAACAGTTCTTCCAGTCACAGACAAGAAAATTGAAACAGAAGGCATCGATTTTCATGCAAGGTTGAAAACAGATGCAGAGATTGCGGTAGTCCATTTTGTTTTGATCAACATAGGAATGCAGAAGATTTAGGTGACACGTGATGGCGAAGAGAAGGTAGTAATGATATGGTGGTAGTTTGGATAGCTCATCTTTGAGCATCTGTGGAGCAGTTGTTGCGCCCTCACATTTTTCGGCGATCATGGCCTGAGTTTCTTTGGGAAAGAGCTCATCGGGTAATTCTCGAAGCCAAGCTTTAAACATGGAGCCGATTGTATTAATGTCATAAAGATCCGGCTCGTCGAAGAGGTTGATATCAAGTTCTGAAAGAAAAATATAAGATGACCCATGTCACAAAGAAAAAAATAAAAAAAAAAAAAACTCTGGATAGACTTACCAGTATCAAAACGTCTTTGCCAATGCTTGACTTCTTTCCCGCTACCCGGGACACGGTAAAGTCCCTCTTCTTCACAACCTTTAAAATTGAGGTAACTGATGCAATGTCAGTCACCCACCCATTGGAACGGAACTATGCTAAACTTACTCAATGCAGCGGTACGGTAAGGCGGGCATCCAAAACTCAGTCTTGTCCTTACAATCATCAAGCCGCTTCGCTATGCGTGTTCGTCGGGCTTGTTCAATAAGTGGCAAGTTAATCACAGAGCAGACATAGTTGTCATCAGTAATGAGTTCCCGCTCATTGGTGCTACCGCTCCTAGTGATCTTCCCAAAAAATCCCTTTCCTGCCTTGCCAAGTCGGTCTGCAGCACCACTCGATGACTGCTTAATGTTGTTAAATAGCGCTGCTGAGGCGCCCGACACTTGACTCAAGGAAGCTGAAGGGACCATTGACCCGCCATACCTCTCCTTCCGTACTGGGCCATTGTTGACTTCCGATGGACGGTCAATGGTGTAGTTGCGAACATGAGGATTTCCTGTGGGTTTGACTTCACGCTCTGGACGCGTAGACGTTGCTTTTGGGGGTGAGTGGGCCTCCCTCTTGACGTTTTCTTCAAGTCTCATAAGGCTGGTTGAGGGACGCCTATTCGTGATTCTGTTCACGGAGTCGTCCAATCTTATCGAGCGAGAACGGGAAAGGAGATTGGCAAATCGTGGTTTGCTCTTCTTTAGAGAGTGAGCAGGCTCAAACTCTGTGCCAACTTTTTTAATCTCCGATAGCTGTGCGTGTTTGTCTTCGGAACAACTGCCGTCTAAGAATCCTGTTAGTGTACTCGAACGCAGCAACGGATATGACAGCGGGCTTACTGCTCTCTTGCTGCGCTGCACGTTCAATGGCACCCGGCAGATCCGGCGTTGACTCGTACAGCTTCGATGATATCTGTGTTCTGCGATCCCGGGAACTGCCACGGCTTCTTGGCTTGTCACCTGAATTTCCCGAGCCGTCCGACCTCTGAGCCCTATGTGAAGACTTCGGCGCCTTTAGGTTCGCAAAGAAAGAGCGAGAAGGATCACGACTATGTTTGGGAGAGTCTCTGGGTGAGGGTGGGTACTGAGGGATAGCTGTGACGCCTTGGATAGGTGACTCCGCGGTAAGGCCGGGGGAGACTGGTAGGGTAGGGCTATTTGACTTGCTACTGGAGTCTTGTGTGACAGAGCGGATTGTGGTACCCTTGAAGAACGTTGAACTTGAGGAAGATTTGGGAGATCGCGGTGTCAGGGGACTCGGACCATCCGAACTTGCATAAGGTGTATGTGGAGACGAGGACTTTGTGCTCATTTGGAGGGTGGAAGGGCTGAGATCTAAATTCGGAACAGTGGATTGTCTAGACGGCATCTTAGACGTTGATCGCGGGTCAGATAGCGGCGCTGGCAAGTCGTCAGGGGGGAGGCCGGCAGAAGCGATGCACCAAGCGCTAGCCTAACTGGATGCTAAATAAAAAGGCAGATCGGTCTATTATTCACCGAAATTCTTGTTAGCACGGGATGCGCGTAAGTTCCCAATTGAGCAGTGGTATTTTTGGGATACTGAAACAGACTAACCGAGAAACCCCAGATTCTAGAACTTACCCTTGTTCTACAACCGTTGACTTTTCTGGTATCTTTCGAAGCATGAATCTCTCGGGTTTATTCCTTCTCCCAAAAAGAGATCAAGCCCCATGTATTTGTTGAGAGATATCGAGAGAGATCAAAGGGTGAATGAGATGATGACTGCAGTGGGACCAGCCTTGCCAAAGTGTTGTCCTAAATGTCGGTGTCGAAAACGCTGTGAAAGCAAACAATGGTTGTACGTGGGAAAGGAGAATATCTCGGAGCGGCCGCGTCTAAGAAATAGTTGCATGGTCATTAGCGATCCAGACGAGAAACAAAGATGGCTTTGCGTTAAAGAGATAGGAAGAAAGAGTGGCGTGCAGCATTTGACGGTAAGGAGAGCGTCGATAAAAGAAGGGGAAGGGGGCTATAAATGCATGAAGCCATCATGAAGGCTGACATCGTCATGGTTTACCCCTTGGTATGCATCAAGGAAAAGGGAGAGGGTGAGCGAGTTGAAGTGAATTTATCATGTGGTCATTGGAGAGAATTATGGTAAAATCCATGGCCATCCTGCTCTTAGAAGTAGACGAGGGTATCATAACATACCAGAATGCGCAGCCCCTCATATTAGGAAATGGGTGTCGATTGATTCTGCGTCCAGTCCACACCAGTATCTTGCCGAACGGTTTCCCTCGTGATACCTTCGGTCGCAGTCGAATTGGGTTAACACTGCCCTGGTAACATGTATTTTTCTTCGCCTTTCTCCTCTCTCTAGCTGCGGAGCGGCGTTCAAAGAGGGCGGTCGGTAAAAAGAGAGGAGCGACTAGCGTGCTATTGTCGGATCTATTAAGGGAGGCTGAAGGCCACAAAAAATAATAAAATAAAAAAAAAAAAAAAAAAAAAAAAAAAAAGAAGGAGAATCAAATCCCAAGGAAAATATCAAAGTGAACGGAAAAGGTGAGAAAAAGTGAATCCTCTCAGGTATGGAAACTCCAAGGAAAAAAGTATGGAGTTGGTGATCAAAAAGCCTTGACACGAGAGAGCGAATCTCGCACGGTTCTGAAGGTGCTCAGACTCGAGTGTCGCAGCGACGACACATTCCTTGACAGCGTTATGCAAGCGCGGCAGCGTGTCAGGCTAAGAAGCCTCCGTCCTTTAAGGGGCGAACTGATAGTGGAGTTAGCGTTGTGCAAGGCTCCAGAATTGCTACTGCGTGGCTTTTGGAGCGCTATGGAAAAGCCTATTTGTATTTAGTGCACTGATGGGATTTCTTGAGGAGACGGCGAGGTGATTGCTCTCTTGGTGTCTTGCGAGTGCACTTAATACACACCAAGTGCCAAGGAGAATTTCAATTCTTGCTTTCTTCACTTTTCTCTAACTTCCTAGGTTTATAAAAACAACTCGGAACCAACCAAAGTTTGTCGAGTGACTGTATGAGCCAGATTAGAAAGGAAGGGGCAAGAAAAGTGGCTTGAAGTGTAGAGGGTGACGTTTAGTTTGGTCCAACCCACCGACCGATCGTCGAGGTACTGCTGAAGTATCAGAACATATTCATGTCAATGGACGATACATTGTCTTCGATGATATTATCCTCTTTACCTCCTCAATGATGGCCAAATGGCTATAAAAATGCCCACAAGATCTTACTGGATAGATTATTGTATATTACTCTTTTTTTAATTTTAGGATTGCAGCCTACCATAGCTCGCTAATATACAATTTTGAAGGACACATGGCGTACACCTGAAGTGAATGCGTACAAGGTATACACCGAAAGATCGGGAAGACCCATCTAAATAATGGAGTTCTAATAATGATTGGCCTGAAAGATCGGGCCTGGCAGCTGGTGCCTTGGGCGGGATGATGTACGCTTCGACTAAGAAACAGTGATTGCAGCAACGGATTGGCTGACCGCATATTGTCTTGGGGCAGCGTTCCATGGCACGGGCGAATCAACGGCGAGCGCAGACAACCCGAGTGAGGTGCCTGGCGCTGAGACGGTCATAGCACAGTAGCACTTCACCGTCGATTTTTCCTTTGATTCTCAACTATCAATTACCACTGATACACTTCTCTGGGTCGAGTTGAGTATAGTAGCAGGCCATAGTTGCCTCTCAAAGGTGAACGAATTGTACAAAGCGGCGCATCGGAAATAAACCTATTTTCAAGGACTGACTGATCCTTCTAAGGCTCAGGCGGGTCAGTTACCACGGTTCAAAATTGACATCGTGATACCACTAGTAGTGGGTTTGATATAAAAAGTATATGTACCAGAGAACACGATATAATGATATATTTATATACCGAATTCCCCGCCAGCCACCTTGATTACCTAAAAAAAAAAAGACAAAAGAAAATAAGAAATAAGCAGCAATGAGCAATGGAGACAGACCACCCAAAAGCACATCATGTTAGAATTACGAGGTAAAATTGTAGTTTACTATCGCCCAGATATGATTTTGTGCATTACGTACTACCAGGCATCCAGACGGCAAAATTTTGGCTTTCCTTTTTTTTCCCCTCTGAAAAGGGCGGACTCCATATGGAGTACATTACTTTATTCTGTAGCAATAATAAGTTGACATGAAAGTGGACCAATATGATAATTTGGCCACGGAGTTGATACCATGGATACATCTCTCAGGATATGCATTGCATTCTGAAAATGGAGACGGTACACGTGGGGAGGATTGGTTGTGAGAACAAGACCCGCTTTTGTACAGTACCTGCATGGTTTTTCTCCAAGAAAAGAACTTGGACGGTATTACCAATAGTCTGTACTGTTATCAATAGCTATGGGTTCAATTATGAGATCAACAAGGGTCTACTACCCATAAGATCACATAGAGGATTGAGCGACAACCCGAGCCCACAGCCACTGAACACTATTTATTGACTACTCATGTACTTCGACTAATGTATTGAAGCAAAGCAGGGACCCAGGGGCAAACTGTAAGTGGCTCAGGGGTTAAGTTCACACCGCTGCCGCCCTGGCGATCCCACACTTCAAGACTTGTCTGAAACATGGCCCCGCTATTGCGCCGGCGGTACACCCGGTGGCGCCAAGTCACGTGGAAGGAAGCCCTCGTCGTCTCCGGCACCCGACCACACTCATCCCTGCGAAAAAGCTTTCCCCCCTCTCCCGAGTCCGAGTTTCAACTAGTCTGCCGAAACAACATGCAGAGTTTGCCCTCGTCATGATAACGATTCTGGCATTACATACATTGGCAACACTGTGAAAGTTAGCCTTATTTTCTCAAAGACCACTTGTGGACCCTCTGGTGTAACACCTGAAAGTGCAGTCTTGATCGTTACCTCTTTTTTTTACCCTTAACCAAAACTTGGCTGCCTGAATACTCAGCCGCACACAATTCCCTTGCCTCTCATTACCCCAAGCTAGTCAGCTTTGTGCTAGTAACTGGGCTACTAACGGACACCATCCTGTCGGTAATATATCCGCGTAAATTATGTCTCTAGTCTCGGGGCCGGGTAAGGCTGTGGGAAGTCAGCCCGACCAGAACTTATGTGTTCAAAAACACGTGGAGTATATCAAGAATCTGGATAGCGTGCGTCATTCTAACCATGACTCTTCTCTCGATTATGGGAAGATGGTTGACAGGTGATGCTAGAGGAGGGATGAGCTTGAATATTGGCTCACGGAGCATCTTCGTCTCAATGGGGTTTATTGGGGCTTAACGGCTCTGCATCTTCTAAACTACCCTCAAGCACTTCCACGTGAAGATACTATCAAGTTTGTTCTTTCGTGCCAGCGTGAGAATGGTGGGTTCGGGGCTGCACCTGGCCATGACGCTCACATGCTATACACTGTTTCTGCCATTCAAATACTCGTAATGCTGGATGCAGTGGACGAATTGGAAAAGCGTGGCCTTGGCGGCAAACATAAAGTTGGCTCTTGTACGATATGATTCCATGAGGTATCTTCCCAAAGTCATACTAAACAGTTTCAGTCATCGCAGGATTACAAGACAAGGAAACCGGCTCATTCATGGGTGACAAATGGGGTGAGTTGGACACGCGCTTCTTATATGGTGCTTTCAATGCATTGTCACTCTTGGGACTCCTTGACACTGTTGATGTTCCAAAGGCCGTTGCCTATGTCCAGAAATGCGAAAACCTAGACGGAGGCTACGGAATCCATCCTGGAGCCGAGTCACATGCTGGTCAGGTTTTTACCTGTGTAGGCGCCTTGGCAATTGCCGGGCGACTTGATCTGGTAAACAAGGACCGCTTAGGTGGTTGGCTCAGCGAAAGACAGCTGGACAACGGAGGTCTAAATGGACGTCCAGAGAAGTTGGAAGATGCGTGTTATAGCTGGTGGGTTGGGGCCAGCTTGGCCATGATTGGCAAGCTTCACTGGGTGGATGGTGACAAGCTTGCTGCATTCATTCTTCATTGCCAGGTTAGTTTTCCTCCAACCGTTATATATTTTATATTCACATAAAACAGGATCCGGAGAATGGTGGGTTTGGGGACCGGCCTGGTAATATGGTCGACGTCTTCCATACGCACTTCGCCCTCGCAGGGTTGAGCCTCCTGAGGTATGATGGCGTACTTGAAGTAGATCCTGTCTAGTGAGTTAATCAGATGACGTCCCTGATTTGTGATGACTTACGAGTTTAACAATGACTAGTTGTATGCCGAAAGCAATAACAACAAAGTGTTTGTCGATGTGACATTTACTGTTGTATAAAAATGCTCGTAGTCTTCACCTCCTGCAATCTAATAACCCATTTTGCCCTATTTCATGGATTATGGGATACAAGGCGGGAGAAGAGAGATTTGCATTGTGACTTATTCCGCTTCAATCCCTTCACAATGACCTGTTAAAATAGGTCGTTAAGACACAGTGGCACATGATAATTACATAGAAGTGAGCTTTAATGTGACTGTCTATACCTTCCGTCTATCATTGGATTCTGGTTTAAAATCGTACATTTGATGATTTCAGTTACCTGAATGTCTCCAAATCTCGACGTTGCTTTGCCTGAGGCCTTATGGCCCCTTATAGGTACAGTGACTTACAATACTGGAAGTCAGTGCAGAGCCCTGGTGCCTTGCCCGGCTTAGTGGTAGCCGGAGCCTTAACTAGTAGGTACCTGCCCCAGTTAGGACTATGTTAGGAGTTCCTTCTCAAGTTGCTCAAAAGGAAAGAACATTATGTTTTCTTTCCCTTTCCTAGCACTTGCCCTGGCTGTAATTGACTCTCCAGGGCAGAATTTCTGATGCTCTCTACTGCCACTTCTTCTATTTACAAAGGAACCACCCAAAAGTGGCACGACCTCAAGGCCAGTCTTTCTATCTTGGTCCCTTGTCTTGTGCTAGATTTGGTTGGGTGTCTCATGCATGCAACAACTTACCGACAGCTAACTTGTTGCCTTCCTTGAATCTTGCCCTAATTGGTTCTTGCATTTTTCTTCAAGTCATTGATGATGGATGCAACTGCACTTTTGTGCAATATCTGCCCCAAAAAACCCACGTTCAGTGATGTGTCTCATCTATTGACTCATGTTTCATCAAAGGCTCATCTTTCTCATTATTTCAAACTCCAAGTCCGCAGTCACCAAGAACCCCAAGCCATTGTTTTGCTTGATGAGTACGACCGATGGTACAAGACCAATAATCTTGCAAAGCTACTCTCTGACCGGCTATCATCGAAAGACGCTCGGAAGAAGAAGATACAAGGAAAGACTGCACCTCCTGACAAACCATCTTCAAAGAAAATCTACGGACGCAAAAGTCCTCCAGTGACGGTATTCCCGCCGCTTAATCACTCCCTGCCTGCTTATCTGGATCCACGTCTTGCCGGGACCTTTGTGAATGCCGAGCATGATAGCAACAAAGGTACATCCGTCTCGGGAAACTACGTTACCGCGGTTGCTTCTTCAAATCAAATTCAAGCTCACGCAGAATCAACCTATCCTTCGTTCCCTACACTTGTTTCTCAGACTCCTAAGAAAATCACAGCCTCCCTACGGAAGCAAGAGCATGGATTAGAATCCGATGATGATGGTGTCTATGTGTTGCAACGCACGCCCTGTTGGTCTAGAATGTTGGGACAGACAGCAGAGATGGCTTCGCAGCTGTTGAATCGACATCTGAGTTACGACCCTTTCGTGGACGACAACGACAGTGAAGTAGATAAGGACAGAGTGGATGAGATCGCTAGACTCAAAGGAGTTCTTTGGCCAGGAATGGATATTTTCGATTCTGCCACCGAACAAATGAGACGTAAACGCAACCAGAAGAAGGATGAGAGTATTCTCAAGATGATGGAGAAGACGTCCATGGGCGTTGAGCCTACCGAACTCGTTTTTTCCCCAACTGGCGTCTTACGAAAACAACGCGTGATCTCTGGAAATGTAGAGGACAGCAGTCCTCTTAAGGGAGAAACGCCGATACCAAGGCGAAGAACGACTCGTCTCAAACGTGCACTCTGTCAAACTGACCCTAATCTTCCACATGGGCGGGACAGGAAGCGGAAGAAGAAGAAGACAACCAAGCGTGGTCCGAGCCCAGTTGGAGAGGTGTTGGACCATGGAGATTTACATCTCGCACGGGCTACCTTGGCCGACGTGCCAATTTGTGGTGGTGACCACCTGTCCCGTGGAGAGAATACCGACGATTTCACACTGACGTTCGGCGGGCACGACTCCAGGTCTCGTCATGGTATGAAGGTTTTCTGTGACACATCAAACCAAGATATATCGGCGATGAAGGACCATTTGTGTGGGCATGGACTACTGTATGAACGGCCGGTGTCTTCTGAATCGCTCTTCCTTCAACAAGAGGCCCCGAACAATCGTTCACCCAGCTCAGTACTTTCTAGCGATTACATTTCGAACTTTGCGGAGAGGCTTCGCCGTTTTACCACAGACAAAGAAAATATCGAGCCGCTCCTGGACGCTCAGGGCCGGATCGACCCTCTCATGGGCTGGCATTCTCCTGCCTTGAAGCGTCACTTAGTCAGTGACGCAGGTTATCAATCGCAATATTTCTTTGGTGATGGCCAACGTATCGGGCTAAGCACCTTCGACGGTCACGATAGTCATGCAGGATATTCTTATAACCCACTAGCGGCTTCGTTTCCCAAACTACCAACTGAAGGGAACCCTATATACACTACCAATGCCAACCACGGTCTCGCCTGTCAGGATGCGAAGCGTGCGATGTCTCCCGAGGCGACAATTTCCGATATTGAAGAAGGTGATTTTGAGCGACTCTATTTGGATGTGAGCTCCTGCTAGGCTTCGTCATTGTCAACTCTTCTCGCTTCCTGCACCCTTTGATCATTACGTGCATTCTGATTGTGTCCCTATACTCATCTCTCACAATTCGGCAGAGGAATTATCGTGAACAGCATTGATATTGGACCTTGATGATCACCTGCGTTGAATTCGTTTGCATCTATTTATAACCTGACGTTTCATACAACGTGAATAGTAATTGCTTGACTGCGATTGACGTTCTGTACATGGCCGAGTGAGGCATCAATGTCTATGCACCACTTCAGCCATTAGAATATGTATATATAAAAAAAGTATATTCTAGGTAATGATAAATGAGTTTCTTTGTCGACCTGGCGGTCATGAGTATACTTTGTATCGCTCATGGCGCCTGATTAGATAAGCCAGTTGATCTCAGTTATTTACTGATACGGATCCGGTACGTTAAATGGTTACACGGGTTACCGCGTCCCCACGCGTCAAGCTCCGATGCTGCGGAATTACAATGGCCTCCACTAGGTAGATTTCTGATGCCTCCTGCCGAAGCGTTCTTCGACAACCAATACGCTAACACTACTATGCTGGACATCTGAACTGTGAGTGGCAACAAATCTTACATGTTTCTGTTCATGCATTAGGGGCCTTGAATGTTATCGCGACCTGTTGCTGAGAGCTACAATTTGCCACCAATCTCACAGCAGTTGCCCTTTTTTTCATCGTATTTACCTTCCTCCTTATTTTTTTTTTTTTTTTTTTAAAAGAAATATCCTATCATTGAGCGCTAGGGTTGGATCTTGTTTGACTTACAAAAAGTTTCGCGTAGGAAAATATGCCTGTACCTTCTTCTTCACCGTCATCTTCTCCGAATCTGAAACGAAAGCAACCGACCATCTCCAGCTTCTTCACAAAGAAACCACAATCGTCGCACAAAGATATATCAACTGGAACACTTGGAAAAGAAGGAGCAGATCAACTTAGGGAAGAGGTCGTGAAAGAGGAAGAACGGCTAAGAAAGAATGGGAGTACTCCGACAGACAATGTTGATGATGACGATGACGACGACGATATAGTAGCGCCGGCCCCAAAGCGAGCGAAATCAAATGGGTTATATTCACAAGATACTTTTCATAGCCTAAACGAAACCTATGCCTCTCCCAATGAGCGCCCTCCACCGTTGGACAACAGTCAACCGACTGAGCTCTCAAAGTTCGCTAGCTCACCCGTTACGGAGCGAGAATCGAGGGAACGCACAAAGGAAATGGAGAAGCTACATCAGAAATTTGTGCGGAGGCTAGGTGGGCCAGACTGCCTTATTGGGATCGGTAGAAACGCTGCCAACCAAGCTGTTTCGGAGGATGTTGCGGAGGGAGAAGAGGATGACGAGCCCTCTCTTCCTCCTCCGGTTAAAGGGAAGGCTACGGCAAAGAAAGGCGGGGGTAAGCTTACTCCAATGGAGAAGCAGGTTATTGACATCAAACGGAAACATATGGATACGATCTTGGTGGTCGAGGTAGGATATAAATTCCGGTTCTTTGGTGAGGATGCAAGAACGGCTGCGAAGGAACTTAATATCGTTTGTATTCCCGGAAAGTTCAGATTCGATGAACGTAAGTGCCCACATCAACGTATTCCGTGTTTCTCTTCATTGGCTCCGCTCATGGTGCTTTAGATCCTTCCGAGGCACATCTTGACCGGTTCGCATCGGCCAGCATACCGGTCCACAGACTACATGTTCATGTCAAGCGTCTCATCACTGCTGGACATAAGGTCGGTGTGGTTAGGCAAATGGAGACTGCTGCCCTGAAAGCCGCTGGTGATAATCGCAATGCGCCTTTTGGACGCAAGCTCACTAATTTGTACACGAAGAGCACGTATATTGATGACATGGAGGGACTGGAGGGATCTACAGCTGCGCCATTGGGGGCCGGTACTTCGATGTCAACTGGGTATATGCTCTGCATTACAGAAACAAACGCAAAGGGCTGGGGGAATGACGAGAAAGTGCATGTGGGGATTGTAGCTGTACAACCAGCAACCGGAGACATAGTATATGACAACTTTGAGGACGGGTTCATGAGGAGCGATATTGAAACTCGACTGCTTCATTTGGCACCCTGCGAGGTCCTTATAGTTGGTGATTTGTCCAAAGCCACCGACAAGCTTGTCCAGCATCTTTCCGGCAACAAGACCAATGTTTTCGGAGACAAGATTCGTGTCGAGAAGGCCGCTAAGGCGAAAACGGCAGCGGCCGAGTCACATAGCCATGTTTCGAGCTTTTACGCGGAAAGAATGAAGAAAGCCGACGCTGCAGACGATGTGCAAGCGAGCAGCTTGCTCCAGAAGGTGCTCAACCTCCCTGAGCAGGTAAATATCTGCCTATCTGCCATGATCAAGCATATGACAGAGTACGGTTTGGAACATGTTTTCCAGCTCACAAAATACTTTCAACATTTCTCCTCTCGGTCACACATGCTTCTCAACGCTAACACTCTAACGAGCCTTGAGATCTATCACAACCAAACTGATCACACCACCAAAGGCAGTCTTTTTTGGACACTGGATCGAACGCAAACTCGATTTGGGCAGAGAATGCTTCGGAAGTGGGTTGGGCGTCCTTTGCTGGATAAGTCTCACCTTGAGGAAAGGGTTAATGCTGTTGAAGAGATGAAAAGTCCAGAAAGCGTCACTCTCGTAGAGCGGCTGAAGGGGCTACTTGGCAGGGTCAAAACGGATCTGGAGAAGTCCTTAATCCGGATTTATTATGGAAAGGTAGATTGAGTTTTGAAGAACTCGCGAACATTTGATGCTAATAATTTGAACAGTGCACCCGACCTGAGCTTCTTACTGTCCTCCAGACCTTGCAGATGATTGCACAGGAATTCGCTGATGTCCAATCTCCCGCTGATGCTGGATTTACGTCGCATCTTATCAGTCAAGCAGTAGCGTCTCTTCCGGCAATCCTGAAAGAAGTCGTGCTCTTTCTGGACAAGATAAATGTGCACGCAGCCAAGAATGACGATAAATACGAGTTTTTCCGGGAGGCGGAGGAGACAGAAGAGATCAGTGAACACAAGCTTGGAATTGCTGGCGTGGAACATGATCTTGAGGAACATCGCTCCACGGCTGGTGAGAGTCTCGGCAAAAAGAAAGTCGTTTACGCGACTGTTTCTGGCATTGAATATTTAATCGAGGTCGAGAACAACTCACCGTCCATAAAAAAGGTACCGGCGTCGTGGGTGAAGATCTCTGGCACCAAGAAACTATCGAGATTCCATACACCAGATGTTATAAGACTTCTCCGACAGCGGGATCAGCACAAGGAAGCATTAGCCGCAGCTTGCGATAAGGCGTTCGCAACTCTTCTGGCTGAGATATCCGCCAGCTACCAGTCTTTCCGTGACAGTGTGCAGTCTCTTGCGACACTTGATTGTCTCATCTCCCTTGCAACTATCGCTAACCAACCCGGATATGTGAAGCCCGAATACACAGACCATACAAGTATCCAGGTTAATCAGGGACGTCATCCAATGGTTGAACAACTTTTGCTAGACAGCTACGTCCCCAACGATACCAGCCTAGATAGTAACCAAACTCGTGCTCTCCTTGTTACAGGTCCTAACATGGGCGGTAAGTCCAGCTACGTGCGACAAGTGGCACTCATCGCCATCATGGGACAGATTGGCTCCTACGTCCCCGCCCAGTCTGCGAAGCTTGGTATGCTCGATGCTGTGTTCACCCGCATGGGAGCTTTTGACAACATGTTGGCAGGAGAATCTACATTCATGGTTGAACTGTCTGAGACTGCGGATATTCTCAAACAAGCAACACCTCGCTCACTCGTCATACTGGATGAACTGGGCCGAGGTACTTCTACGCACGATGGTGTCGCAATTGCGCAGGCGGTCCTTGATTATATGGTCCGATCGATTCGAAGTCTCACTCTTTTCATTACCCATTATCAACATCTCTCTACCATGGTACATTCATTCCCTGATAATGAACTTCGGAACGTGCACATGCGTTTTACCGAATCAGGGTCTAGTGAACAAGAAGAGATCACGTTCCTCTACGCAGTAGGAGAGGGCGTAGCCCATCGCAGTTACGGTTTGAACGTAGCGCGTCTAGCCAATCTGCCAACTTCCCTACTTGAGTTGGCCAAACAGAAGAGTGCCGAATTAGAGCAGAAAATCAGCCGCCGGCGACTTGCTGGACTTGTGGGGGCGGTTGGAAATATCTTGTCAGATCCAACAAAAGGAGATGAAAGCTTGATTGAGCGCCTCATCAGCAGCGCCGAGCAGTTATAACTGGACACAATCGATAAGTTAGGCCTATTATGCTCGCGATAACTACGAATTAGAACAGTGCATGCTAGTGCAATCATTGTATAGACCAGTCACTGTATGTATATTAGGGGAAATATGGATGTCTCTTTCAAGCACTTTTCAACTATCGAGTTGTATTTGGAGCCATGGTCGCGGTTAAAGAATTGTATGGACTGTTTATTAGTGTGCATGGAGTATAAGTAGCACCCACCAATCGGTGAGTGGAACAACAGTCATTGCAGCAATCCCACAAAAGCCGCTCGTGCTGAAGAATGATTTAGGCTAATTTTCAACAGCCGGCACCAATCAACCAATCAGATTATGGTTACCGAGAACATGGGCGGTACATGCCTGATTCGTAGGGCTTCACCGGTTCCGGTTCCGCTCTACTCTACGTCTGCCTTAGAATCCAGGCGTCAACAGCCCACCCCTCCATTAACGGAGTGATTCAGACTCTGCGGCGTTCTCCGATTTCGTCCTCTCCTCCGGTCCAACTTTCTTCATCCCAGCGGAACTCCAACTCCAGTCAATCCTGCACAGCGTAGGGCAATTCACATTATCTGCACTGGACCATTCTCTCTTCATCCCTGCGCATACTATAGAATCTCTCCGCTATAGACCCTCCACCCCTCTCAATCCCTAAAGCAACCACCCCGCGCATTGATCGTCATGGATCTCGTCAACCAGTGAGTCAATTGCCCCCGCGAACCCCTCTAAACATTCAAACATACAATGACTCCATATGCATCTTCCGTCCGCTAACAATTGCCCGACAGCCTCGAAGGAAGGCTCCTCTTCGCCGTCCCTAAAAGCAAGTAAACCCGCCATGACCATGACTCGCCTCACCACTCTCTAGCAGACCACCCTCCCACACCAAACCCCCTAGACCAAAGAAAGAATTTCGAGCTAATGCGAATCTTTTCGATAAAATACAGAGGGCCGCCTCCAACAAGCAACCCTAGACCTCCTAGCCGGCGTCGACATCCAATTCCGTCGCGAAACCCGCCTCGACATCGCCCTGGTTAAGAACCTCCCCATCGCGCTCATCTTCCTCCCCGCAGCCGACATCCCCACCTTCGTCGGTGAAGGCCGCGTCGATCTCGGTATCACCGGCCGCGACCAGGTCGCCGAGCACGATGCGCAGCTGCCTGCTGGCGAGACCTCGGGTGTCGAGGAGATCATGGATCTGGGCTTCGGAGGCTGCAAGCTGCAGGTGCAGGTTCCGGAGAAGGGCGATATCACGGAGGCGAAGCAGTTAATTGGCCGGAATGTCGTTACTAGCTTTACGGCGCTTACTGAGGCGTTCTTTGCTAAGCTTGAGGGTCTCCAGGATAGTAGCAAGCTTAGTACGAAGATTAAGTATGTGGGTGGTAGTGTTGAGGCTGCTTGTGCTTTGGGTGTTGCGGATGGCATTGTTGATCTTGTTGGTATGTTTGAGGTCTCGAGTGATGATTGGGATTTTGAAGAAACTGATTGATCGCTATTGTAGAGTCTGGTGAGACTATGAAGGCTGCCGGTCTCAAGGCTATCGATACCGTCGTCGAGACTACCTCTATCCTGGTCAAGTCTAGGAACACCCAGAACCCCCTTGTTGATCTCATCACCTCTCGTATCCGTGGTGTCATCAGTATGTTACCTACCCTACCCCCTGGTTTCCCAACATGTCTCGTTTCAGAAGCTAACGTTTTTTTTTTTTTTTTTTTTCTTTCACCACAGCTGCCCAGAAGTACGTCCTGTGCCAGTACAACATCGCTCGCTCCGAACTCGCCACCGCATCCAGCATCACCCCAGGCAAGCGCGCGCCCACCGTGACCGCCCTCGAGGAAGACGGCTGGGTGGCCGTCAGCTCCATGGTCGAGAAGAAGAAGATCGCTACCGTGATGGACGAGTTGACCAAGGTCGGCGCGACGGATATCCTAGTCCTGAACATCGCCAACTCGCGGACGGGTTAGAGGGGGGAGATTAGTTCTTATTCATGCCCATGTCATTTTGTGTCTGTCTGATTTTCTTCTTGTTCCTTTTGGCATAAAGGCGTGTTTTCCGTTTCTTTTCATATTTTACAATCTTTGGTTTGGGTTTGGGTTTCGTTTCTTTCTTTTTGAGACTTAGGGACGGATTGTTCGATAAAATACATAGACTTGCGTGATGATTACGGGTTCCACGAAAGAGAGAGAAAAATGAATCTTACTATTCAAACTACACTATACTATATAATACATAAGAGATAAACATGATTTAATGTATATACAGTTTTCTATATGGTCAGTGAATATATACAGATATAACCCGCAACAACACCCCTATGCAAAATGACTTCTTCCTGATAATGGGAGGTTGTGAAGATGTAATGCAAGTTTGTCATTACTCGTATGATCATCATCGTGAACATGATTTTGTTTCGTTCGAGACAATTGTCAAGAATACTGATTGGGAAATTAAAGAACGCGAGTTGTAAGGTCCTATTGAAGAGTGGAGGGGAGGAAAGAGAGGTTTGGATGCATCGCTTCAAAAGGATATGTATAAGTGATACGAAGAGGAAAAACGAGGTATTTATGACGACTTGTCAATCCCCACACACTCTTTTCTTCCGCGGATTAAGGCTTTGAGGCATTGACCAACGCCTTCTAGATCACCTAGCAATCCGACATGGCCGCGATCACTTTTCACCAAGCCGTTCTTGATGATACGGTAGCCTGGGGGTAGCATTGCCGCGGACGCAAGACAGACACCGTCGCCTGCGGCGAAGGCGAGATCGTCGTAGGCATCTTGATGTTTGATTTGCTCGCGCGAACCGACGCGCGCACCGTATACGGTGGGGACGGATTTACCGTAGAGAACGGTGAATGGTGGATAGCGATTGTTGGATTGATGCTCGGGGTTGAAAGCGAGCTCTTGCTTGAAGCGGAGAACCTCGGCGAGAGTGCGCTCGAGATACGCGACCGCTGTGGCTCGCGGGATAGTGACGGGAGTGGCGGCTTTGACGTTGGATGAGCCGCGCAAGTTGGACGTGGGGCCTACGACGCCGTCCATACTCGGGGCCAGAGCAGAGACCTTCTCGGCTGGATCGTGTGTATGTGTGGGATTGCTACGGCTGACCTGATTCGGGTTTCGGTCGTCTTCGATTGCATCATCGGATGATAGGCTGTCCTTGCTGCCGAGAACGGCGGAGAAGCGTTTTCCGATGTTGTCCTTAAGGCCGAGACTCTTGTACGTCATGAGTGGGAGGGCCTCTCTGACGCAGGGCGAAAGACGATACTCGTCCCAAGCTTGGGCTGAGAAGAAGTCTACGCGATATTCTTCTTTGGTGCGCTTGTCGATGAAACAGTGCCCGTCTTCAGGGAGAAGGGCAAAGCTGGTTCGGAAAGTGAAGTTCACTTGAGCGGTAAGGACACGAGAACTAAGGAGGACGTCGTCTCCGTTGCGGAGAGGGCCCAAGATATTGACGCAGTGTTGCGGAGTGCCGGCGTAAAGAACGCCAGCGAAGAGTTCTGGACGCTGGTTGACAGCATGCCGGGTTATCAGCCCTCCCAGACTGTGTGCTACAACCCAGGCACCCCGCTTTTCGCGTGGAACGTTAGGTGCATTGCACGGTAAGCCCTCCAGAAATTTAATTAATTTCCTCGAGAGGAGATGTGGGCTTAAGCGCCAATCATAGCCATAATCCCATACGCGGAGGTCGCCCTTGACGGCATTCTCACATTTCCGGAGGTGCTTCATCAGTCGTCGGCAGATGTCAACCGGTCCAACATGGGATAGGACTCCTGATGGAATGATCGTCTCCTCCATGCGCTCCTCGTCCTCTGGGTCCAAACCCACCTCCAGGTCTACCTTGCGAAGGTTCAGTCCGACTTTCATCGGAACCCACAATTGACGCTGCGGGGGCTTAGCGGAGCGCAATACAGATCCGCGATAGCCTCCCATGATGACAACATCACCAGTTAACTCGGACGTGGCCTCATTAAGAACGGGATGCCACGCGTTGGAGTTAGTTCGTTGAGGTCGAATTCCAGGCTGCGGCGAGGGAATTCGTTCTCTAGTCGTTTCTTTCACCGGAGGCGTTTCATCGAAGTAGTTGTTGCCTTTGCGTGCCGCGACATCACCAAGGAACGGTTTATAACCCCAGTCACTCCGCAGATCCTGTAAGTGCAGACTAGGCATGCTGAGCAAGCGGCTGCTAGAGTCCTGGAGACTATCCTTGATAGCCTTGAACCGACTATTAACTTGAGAGTGTATGTGTTCATACTGAGGCCGCTGATCGAGTGACGATGCCGTGGAAGATGCTCTCAGATATAAGGATTGGTCTGATGATGATCTCCGTAGTATTGAGGGGCTACTTGGGACAGTGGCACTAGGCCGGCGAGCAAAGGAATGTTTCGCTGCCGTCACGCCATCGAGTGGTTTCAAATCAGAAATCGGCTCATCTACAATCCCATTGTTGGATTCGGAATCGTTCAACGATCGGCGCCGTGGTTTTGCATGAGACGCTTCGTCTCGATCAAGCGCTAACCTGGAAGAGGATGAGGGTTTCAGTGTCTGACTGCGCGAGCGATTCTGTGAGGAGCGGAAAGACAATGAAGTCCGTTTCGTGAAGGATCCCAAGTCCGGAAAGAATTTCTTCATGGTATCACCCGACCAAGCCCGAGGTCGCAGTGGCAAGCCATTCTTCAAGATTGACCGTGTGAAGCTGGTGCGACCGTTGGTACTGTCTCTAGAAACCGATGTCTCGCCCTGGCGCGCCACGGTCTGGGCGGGAGCTGACGGGTGGCTAACGCTTGGTTTGGAGGCTTGTTGCAGTTCTTCTGGTTCAGCTGTGACCTCCAATGTATAGAGAGCACTAGAGTCGTCGGTGTCGGGAATAGGATCAAAATAACCTCCATTGCGTTCCATGATACGATTCTTCTCTTCCGCTGGCGTGGAGCGGGCCTTCATTCGACTTTGCGTGCGACCCATACTAACGCCGACCACGTCGTCGGCTTCATCCTCTCGGATGGCATCCACGCCGCTTATGACTGCCTCATCGCTGTCAGAGCTCGTAGTTCCCAGAGGTAAGGGTCTTAGGAGCGAAGACTCCGCAATGGCATTGGCCGGGTCATGATGTGCAGCTGGAGCCGGGGGAACAGCCATATTGATAGAAACTACGAGGGAAGAAGACGGCGGATGACTTCGATTGACACATGCAGGGAAAGTATTTGCGAATCAGACAACATAAAAAGATTGCATGTTAAGGAGAGAGAGAAAAGAAGAAACGTGAGGTGATGTCCTAATAATAATTTAATAATGATGGTAATAAGAAGTAAAATAATAACAATTCGCCTGAGAATCGAGATGTAGGAGTAATTGCATGTGAAAGACGGTGATGTGCTTGGTGAGTAGTGAACGGACTCAAAACTAATAATGGAATAGATTGTTTTAGAGAGATGGAGCCCAAAGGTATAATGATGTTTTATCTTGTTGGATATCGTATTCGTACTCGTCGATACCAAGGAAACGGAACCTCTTTCGACGGAGTTTCGGTTCGTGGTTTCCGTTTGCTCCGAGAGAGTTACTTAGGTAATCTTCAATATCTTTTCAGTGCGTTCCTAGCACCAATTGAACCTTTCATGAGCTGTGTGGGGGAGTATTGAGTACCTAATAAATGGAAGAGAAAAGAAGAAAGAGGAGGGCAAATGAAAAAAGAGGAGAAAGGTTCCACTGCACAGCCTTCCGGCAAGTCCGGAAGAAGCTTCCTGTACGGAGGAACAGAGCAGTTTTTGTTCATGGTAAAGAGATTTACTATTGGAAAATAGTTTGGAATCTTAACCAAATCAACCGGGTTTGGCATGTGGTAGATCCACAGTCTAGTTATGCTTGGGGATATTCAATGTAGTACAGTATAGCATAGCATGGTGTATGCTGTACCTAATAGTCGAATTAAGGGCCAGGGAAGACGTATGGAAATGTGCTCATCATTACATCGGGTCCAATTGCTTAAAAGTTTGTTGGTGAAGTCATTCTGCATGCAACTGATCGGATCGGTCATTTCAACAATGGTCCGTAATGTGATTGGCTCTAGTGGTCAAATGAGATCTAATTGCTTATATTGAATTTGCGCCACTCCGGTGGGCTTCACCAGGCCCTAGAACTACGCTGCCCACCTGGAAATAATTTTCCACTATACAAAACTATGATGTCAAGAATAACGAACTATTCGTCCATGTTTTACCTATTCATACTAGAATACAGGGGTATACAGGAATCGCTTCCCGTTTCACAATTTCTCGCAAGAAAGCACAGATTGCATGATTATCAAGTGATGATTAAATAGGTTGCCAAAAAAATGCATGTCGTCGTAGCGTCGTAACCCATTTCAAGCCGTGAGAATCAACTCAGTAAGCATTTCCTTTGCTGAAGTTTCCAGTGCGCATTTCGCGTTCACCTCTACCTGCAATGGCATCATTCTTTGCGACGCCCTCTTCATGACCGAAGGTCCTGTCGACCGCCGCATTCAGACCGCCACGCAGGGATTCTCCCATACCCTATACACAAGGTTGGCTATGTTATGCATAACGTGGAGTAGTGTCACTTACGTGAGCACCAGCAAAAGCACCCTTCACACCGGAACCGACGTTCGCGCCGGTCTGGGCAGACCTGGATGCGGGAGCGCTGCCGGAAGACTGAGTAGGCTGGTATCCTACACCGCTGGAGGCGTAACCGGCTCCGTTCGAGGATCCAGTCGCACCGGTCTCATAATAGTTGCGGGTATCGCCCGAGAATCCTGGGCCGTGGTGCTGGCTGGTGGTCTTGGTAGAAATGTCGCCGGTCTGAGCATCCACGCGAGGGTCAAGCTTGTTCATCATATTGGACTGATGAGGACCAGCGTTGGAGGAACCGAACGAAGTGTCCTGAGTGGTATGGTACGGGTGCTCATTGCCCGCCTTGGTGGTGCCTGGCGCATACTGGGCGCGGTTGTCGAGGTCGCTGTCAACACGGGGGTCGATCTTGTTGGCCATACCAGAGCTGTGGGGACCGGCTGTGGTCGAAGTAGTGGCTCCAGTGTGAGTGCCGCCCAGATGAGTGGTGTTGCGGTTGTGGGTAGTGTCTGTAGCATGCTGGCCACGGTTGTCCAAATCGCTGTCAATACGAGGATCTGCCTTGTTGGCCATGTCAGAGCTGTGAGGACCAGCAGTTCTTGAGCCAGGACCAGTACGAGCATCGCTTGCTAGGGTACCTGGCTGATGGCGAGCACGGTTGTCGACATCGCTATCAACGCGAGGGTCAACCTTGTTGGCCATGTCAGAGCTGTGGGGACCAGCGGTCTTCTGTGTATGTCCGGTGTGAGTGTTGCTAGACAAGCCCCCAGTAGTATGCTGGCCACGGTTGTCCAAATCGCTGTCAATACGAGGATCGGCCTTGTTGGTCAAGTCGGAACTGTGGGGACCAGCAGTTCTCGATGCAGGTCCAGTACGGGCATCGCTTGCTAGGGTACCTGGCTGATGGCGAGCACGGTTGTCCCTGTCGCTATCGACGCGGGGGTCAGCCTTGTTGGCCATGCCGGAGCTGTGAGGACCACTTGTCTTCTGAGTGGATCCGGTGTGGGTGGTACCAGCGCCGCCAGTAGCGTGGGAAACACCGGCATCACTCGACTTCTTCTGCTTGCTCAGGTCGCTATCAACGCGGGGATCAAGTTTGTTGACAATGTCGGACTTGTGTGGGCCAGCTGTGTGGGGGGCAGGACCAGTAGTAGGGTCCTCAGGGTTGATGGCCCCAGCCCCAACATGTGTACCAACTGGACGAGAGGAGTTGTGCTGCGTGCTGCTCATGGTGGTTGGATGCCTCTGCCTTTGATATGAAGCTGAATCGTCTTTGATACAGGATTGATTCTTGTTGTGATGTTTGTGATGTTTATGTTGTATTGCTGTCAAATGCCTTGTGTAGATATTGATCTGAATTAATTGAGAATCTAAGCCCTACAAAACCCATCTTCCCCATCCTTATATATTCGAGTCGTCGTCAACTTCTCAGAACTGTCGACATCATAGCTGATGTGAATATGACGTCAGGCACCCCCTGGGACATTGATAACCAAGAGTATTCACCAGGGGTAAAGAACGGGACAATGTTGATCTTCTTCTCTCACGGGAAAGCATGTCACTATGAATAGTACCAGATTGCATCAATGGCTGACACCTGCATTAATCCATGTTTGATGAGGGACAATGACGATTTTGGAAGCTTGAAGCCATGGATGATCAGGTGACCCCTTATCGCGATAACAATGGCTCTTGCCTTACGTCATCATGGCTTCATCACAGTGTCAATGAACGTTGCTGAGTCAGGTATTCGATCACGGAGCTCTTCTGAGCGCGTTATTGGCTGAAGGACTTGGTTAACTCAGGAAAGGAGGTAATGATAGGGTTCAATTAGTGGCTAATAACTATGTTCTCAGCTACCTAGATGAAAAGTACACACTTTGTCCAGAGTTACCTAGGGAACTTAGTGATTAGTGAACTTAGCCATCCAATTCGGCTATGAATCCAACTGCCGAGGTTCTTTCGTTACAACGGTCAGCGACAAAGGGAATCTGGAACTTTTGCCTTCGCCCACGCTCCAAAGTGCTCCGTAGATAAACTTTTCATATCCATTTTTGTTTTCATCCCCTTATCCACGGATATCCCTTTCTAGATCTGCGTAGCATCATTGAAATCTACCAAAATGCCTATCACCAACAGACAAGCTATCTACGCCAATACGCCCTCACCTGCCATTGATCCCTCCTTGTCGAACGGCACTTTTAAGATTTCCACAACCACCATCTCCGACGATGCCCCTGCTGATAAAGTCCTCGTTCGCGTCCACTACCTTTCGCTCGACCCGGCGATGCGACAATGGCTCACAGCCAAGCGATCCTACATTGCTCCCGTTGAGCGCGGCAGCGTCATGCGCGGCCAGAGCATCGCTCAAGTGATCGCTGTCGGCAGCAACCTTAAATCCGAATACAAAACCGGCGACTGGGTGATCGCCTACTCCGGCTGGCAAGAGTACGCCCTCCTGGGGCAAAAAGAGGCTCAGAAGGTCATCGTTCCCCCGGGGTGCAAACCTACCGACGCAATGTCGGTGCTTGGTATGACCGGACTGACAGCATACTTTGGCATGATTGAAGTGGGACGGCCGAAACCGGGGGATACTGTCGTGGTCTCCGGTGCCGCAGGTGCAACGGGCATGGTCGCCGGACAGATCGCTAAGATCAAGGGAGCGAAGAGGGTCGTCGGGCTGGCTGGTAGCGCTGATAAATGCGCCTTCCTGCGCAACGAGCTAGGGTTCGATGCTGCTATCAATTACAAGGATGAGGATTGGAAGAAGCAGTTGAAGGATGCTACCCCAGAGTATATCGATGTGTTCTTCGATAATGTCGGCGGCGAGATCCTGGATGCCTGTCTTGCTCGGGCTGCACGCGATGCTCGGTTTGCTATCTGTGGTGCGATCAGTCAGTACAATTCGGCTAAGCCGCAGGGTCCGGCTAGTTTCATGACTGTCATTGTAAGTTTTCTGTGCGATTAACCTCTGAGTGGCTGCTGATGATTCGTTTCCACAGTCGCAACGGGTGACCATGAAGGGATTCATCGTCTTTGACTATGCAAAGCAATACGCGAGCGCGTTGAAGGATTTGTCGACATGGCTGACTGAGGGTAAGATCAAGCGCAAGGAGCACATTGTTCCTGGTGGATTGGAGGCTGCGCCTCAGGGCTTGGTGCATCTGTATGAAGGTATCAATACGGGTAAAATGATGGTCGAAGTGGCTCCTGTGAGTGAGGCGATTGGAGTCAGGGCCAAATTGTAGGCAGCTGGTCTGTCACACATGTAGTTTTTTTGGATAAATAATTTATTGTTGATTATTGTTTTCTTATTATTGAGCTATACTGTAATGGGGAGGGGAGGGAGAAAGTACGGATAAATCCAGTAGATTTTAGCAATACATGCTGGATAATTTATGTTGTAGTCCCGAGAAGAGTGAGACATGTATGAATGAGATTACCTAGGACGAGCATCATCGCAGTATATCTTTTACAATATGAGCAGGGCCCACTACATGATCTAGACAGTAACTATATCACCATGACTGGGATGTTTCGCTCAATACTAGTATGTCGCAATTTAATTTGGTCGGTAGCTCTTCCGAGACCAATTTCGACGTCATACTGATGAGACGATTCTTGCCTCTCACACCACAACATCCATCACCACCAACTTGTTCAATTGCATGCAGCCTGTTTCAATGGACTGGTGGGTATAAATATTCTCTTCCTCTCTCCCGCACCTCAGCATTGAAACTCATAATGTACCGACAGAATTTCCTATCACGCTTTCTTCGATCTAGCAATCCAATCCGTCACAACCACAGATTTAGCTATAGCGCACATCAGAAGCCTTCCCTAACTTTTTCCAGAGCTCAATTCTCTACATCACTATCTTACTCATTTACCACTACGCCCTATCGAGAAGTATCCGAAAAAATCAAAATGGAGGCCAAGGGAAGTAACGAGAGCTTCAAGCTGGAGAATCTCTTCAACGTGAAGGGCAAAAGTATGTGCCATGTCTGTCCGTACCCACCATCATGATCCGATTGCTAAAATAAATTAGTCGCCCTCATCACGGGAGGAGGCTCAGGCATCGGCCTAATGGCCACCCAAGCCCTCGCCGTCAACGGCGCAAAAGTCTACATCACAGGACGAACAGGCGAAAAGCTCGACCGAGTCGCCGAGCTATATGGCAAGAACGCCCCAGGCCAGATCATCCCCATCACAGCCGATATCACCGACAAGGCCTCAGTCGATAAGCTGGCGCAAGAAATCTCCTCTCGCGAAAAGTACCTCTCTATCCTGATCAACAACGCCGGTATCAGTAGCTCGACCCAGACCACAGAGAAGGAGGATGCGGGTGAGCTGCGGAAGGAGCTATTCGAAAGTAGCACGCTCGATCCCCAGGAATGGGATAACGTCTGGCGCACTAATGTCACACACCTCTTTATGACCACCACTGCCTTTCTTCCGTTGCTGCAGAAGGGCTCCGAGCAGGAGAGGGGTTGGTCGAGCACTGTGATTAATATCTCGTCCATTTCGGGTATTGTCAAGGTGTCGCAGCATCATTTTGCTTATAATGCGTCCAAAGCGGCGGCTATTCATTTGACTAAGATGTTGGCGCATGAGGTTCAGTCGTCTGGTCTGCGGATTCGTGTTAACAACATTGCGCCGGGTGTTTTTCCTAGTGAGATGACTGCTGGTGAGAGTGATGAGAAGCAGAAGAGCGCTATCCCCAAGGAGAAGTATGAGAGCAAGGTGCCTGCTGCCCGACCTGGCAAGGACGAAGATATGGCAAGCACTATTCTATTCACGACCACGAATCAGTATCTCAATGGGCAGACGATTGTGGTGGATGGAGGATATGTGTTGGCTGCCGGATCACTTTAAAATGGGGACACGACAGGTTGGCATGTAAAATTAATGGAGTTAATCTATCACGAATAATATGAACGTCCATGGTCCAAATCACCATGATACTTCTTATATTATATGGGCGCCATAGTAAATGACCGTACATCTTTCATGCATCCAGCCACGATATATTAGTACACTTACCACCCCATTTCACCCGCATCACACAGCCTCACCCCATACATCCATTCAGACCTCAGCACCTCCTCTACCGTAATCCTCCTCCCAGAGTCAGGGTCTAACATCGCATAAATCACATTCCGACAACGCATCTAACCCATAATCAGTACCCATCTTTCACTCACAAACTCAACCAACAATTCATACCTCTCCTAACCTCTCAATAGGCGGATACCCCTCATACGTCCGCCGTCCCCTCAAATACGCACAATACCCCCCATCCTCCTCCTCACAAGCCATCCTCCAAAGCAACCGCCCACACCTCATAGCCATATACACGAGCCCCGCAGCCCAAACATCCCCCGCCCTCGCATCAACCCCACAGCCATCGTCCCTAAATACTTCTGGCGCAAGATAAGGCGTCGAACCAACTAACTTTCGCACCGGAGAATACATCGACGACAACTGTAGCCGTACCCTACCCTCAGCGCCGGGTCCAACCTCAGGCACCAACCACTCCGCGCTGCCGAAATCGGCCACCTTTACGGCGCCGTGGGCTGTCAGGAGGATATTCTCTGTTTTTAGCCCGCGGTGCGCGATGAAGTTCTCGTGGAGATAGGCCACTGCGCGCGTGATTTGCTTGAAGAAGCAGTTTGCTTCTTCTGACTGGAGGGTTTGGGCTGGTGCCGTGGCGATTAGGGTGTTTAGGTCGCCGCCGGCGCAGTAGGGCATTACCAGGCAGGTCTCGCCGCGGTCATTCTGGAGAGTGTCTATTGTATTGAGGAGATTGGGGTGGGAGATGGCTGTGGAGAGGGTTTGTTCGAGGCGGTGGGTGGCTCTTGTATAGGCGTTTGACGAGCAACGGAGGATCTTGACGACGTGGAGTTGTCTGGGGGATTGTGGTGATGCTTTTCGGGCGTAGAGTCGTACGGAGCTGTGGGTGCCGTAGTGGAGGATTTCTGTGCAGGTGCCGTATTGGGATGTTAATGTTGGGGCGTTAGATGGGGGTGATGGTGATAGTAGGGTTTGTCGCTCTTCGTCGGAGGAGTCGGTTCGGGGTGACCAGCAGCGGGTTAGGATGGTGGGGAGGGCGAGAGAGGTGAGGAAGGGAGGGCTTGTTTTGGATTGGGGTATGTTGAGTTGATGTTGGTGAGCTGCGTGGATTGGGAGTTGGGACATTGTTTGGAGGGTGATGTTGTATTGCTAGGTGCTATGTGATCTGGATTGGGCGATTATGTGCGCAGAGAGGTCTATGTAATTTATGTTTGAATGCGAGAGTATATATATGCGGTACATGTGTCAGGTCAACTGACTGTGGAATTTCCAAGGATGCAGCTGCGTTAATTGGATAATCCTATCAAGGGGGGTGGCAGCTATAACTGATGAAGGGGTACGGCGGCTGTCCGCATAAGAAGCATGACAGATGGGTGGTGTGAGTATGCATGTAGTACAGGAGATTTTACCTCGTCAAGCTTGGATTGGGCGAAGAAAGCCCTCGTCGGGAGGTGTTACCATATTTTAGAGTTAAGGCGAGATAATAGAGCTGCGGTTTGGTATATGAAAGTCGCTCAAGTAGAAGTCAAGGAACGCCTCTTGTTTAGGTTGCGGTGAGATTGGCCATCCCCGATTTTTATAGCGTAATAAGCAATGTAGCAATTGGTGGCCATTATTCCCTAGAAACTGAAATGGAAAGGATTTTGTTTGATGGGTGCTTCAGTACATTAGTAGAGTGGAACGGATGCCTATGATCCCTGATCTTGTTCACCAGCTTGCGGTCAACATTTAAGCACCTGCCACAAAGAGTAAGAAAAGGAAGCAGACAAAAAGAATTATCTAAAAGTCAATGACGTTCTTACCTAGATTGTGCGACTGCCACGTGCAGAAGACCTGAATGGCATCCAACCCGCCAGTATTAGAGTCTGCGACACCCCCCTTTTCCATTACGAGTTGACATAAAAGAGAAAAAGAGGGAAGAGGCTAAGAGCCCAAAAATCATCGATGCGTCTGGTTTCGACATAGACCGCTTTAGATTCTTACGCGTTATATTTCGATTGTGCTCTTTGATCGCTCGTCCGCACACTTGATCGGATAATGAGAAATAATGACCAAGTTCCTCAATTGGCGATCGCTAAGCCCCAGAAGACATGCCTTCTTAGACAGGAGTACCTTTGCGGATGTGCCTTTTCAGGGCCCATGTGTGGCGACTCGGACTGCCTCTTTGGACCGTGGCTGAAGTCGAACTGTCATGAGACATCAAATTGAATTTTCATTCAATATGACACATTCCCCTCTGGAAGCAATACGAAAGTAGCCGGATCATGGGAAGTTGAAAACGATGCTATTGGCTCTAATAAAAGGCGCATTGTGGTGGTGAACTTGAAAGCGGTGGAGGTTCGTTTAGTTTGGGTTAATCTAAAGCTCGAGGGATTTTCCCCAACCACAAATCTGTCCACCGGAGAATAAGCGACAATACAGCATAGCTTATTGTCAGCTCCATGGTCAAGTAACTCGACCAAAGAAAGTACTGGGGCAGTGTGGCGTACCCACCGATCTAATATGAGCTTGATCCAACCTGAGTTAGAGAGGTTTCATGGCCTCCATCCGGACTATGGACGGAAATGGCTGCGGGATTTATACTCTGCCACTACCATCACCACGAAACCAAAAACGGTGCCCATCACGATCTAAGCCGTTGGATGGGAAAATTCCCTCGCTTGTCGGCTATCAGTGAATCTAATAGAAACCAGGCGTGGCCGTGCTCGTTCCGGTACCTGAGACAGTCCACCAGCTGCTGACTGGGTTACCCAATACGGCAATCCCTCTCATCGAATCCCACGAGATTTGGAAAAGCTTCTTATCTTCATCCTTCAGGTTCATCCCGCTTGCAATTCCTTCGGTTCTTGCATAGTCTCTCTATTCCCTCAATGGTTAGGCCCGTCAAGCTAACTACTCAGCGTCTTCCCAAGCGAAGACCCGTATCACGTTTCCAACATGCTCTTACTCAATGGTTTGAAAATTTTTCGCATTGTTCTCCCGCATTTCCCCTCCTTAGGTCTAGTAGCAATGGCTGCCTGTGCAGTACCGGAAGGATAAATACTACGCCACTGTAAGCTGATTCCCTTTGTTCAGAGCGCGTCGTCTTCGTCTTGGTCTCCCGCACCCCTTCCTCTCTTACCTATATCTGATACAATCCGGCAACACCCCTGAAGTTGCCCCTCTTCGTGATACCCGTTTTATTACCTTTCTATCTTGAAAGTCCGCCGTATCTACCATGGCGGATTCATCATCCGCTTCAGATCCTTCCGATAAGGATCTAGAAACGGGCGGCGAGCAGCGTTTGAGCCGACCAGAGCGGCGGACAACTATCAGATTCGACGGTCAGTCGTATCCAGAAGCTCAGGGTGGAGTGTATGAGCCTCAGCAGTCTAGCCGGCCCCGTTCCATAAGCAGGGACACCGTGAAGAGCGGGCGAAGCGGTATTCAAAGCTCCGGGACACCCGGCATTCCTATCGAATTCCGAACCCTGTCCATCCAAATATCAGAGGCTCAAAGAGCTACCCAGGAAGTGATCAAGGAAAGGCAAGAGAAGGAGAAGCGTCCAGATCAGGATTACTTCGAAAGCCTAGATTTCCACATCCTCAGCACAGACAGACTGTCTCAACAGCTCAACGTTGACTGCAGATCTGGACTCAGCTCATCCGCTGCTGCTCAACGGCTGCAGCGAGATGGTAAGAATGTCATCTCACACCATCGTGAGAACTACTTCAAAAAAATACTTGGTTATGTCTTCGGGGGTTTTTGTTCGGTGCTGTGGGTTGGTGTTATCATCTTCTTCATCTGCTGGAAACCTTTGAGCAACCCCCCTTCTGTCCCCAATCTTGCAATGGCGATTTTGGTCATCATCGTCATTCTCCTACAGGCAAGCTTTTCTGCCTTTCAAGACTGGTCTACGAAGCATGTGATGAACTCGATACTTAACCTCCTTCCATCGGAAGCACTTGTTTTACGTGACGGGAAACAAATCAGAGTACCCTCAACAGAGCTAGTCGTCGGCGATATAGTTCAAATTGCTATTGGCAACAAGGTCCCAGCGGACATGCGTCTTTTTCAAAGCTCTGGAGATGTTCGCTTTGACCGAGCAGTCCTCACTGGCGAGTCTGATGAGATCGACGGAGCAATAGACGCCACCGACAACAACTTTCTGGAAACGAGAAACATTGCTTTCATGGGCACAAGCGTGACAAATGGAAATGCTGTTGGTATGGTAGTGCTTACTGGAAGCCATTCTGTGATGGGCCGCATAGCCAAGATGACTGCCGGCGTCAAGGCGAAGCCAACGCTGATCCAAAAGGAGATTACGCGGTTCGTCACGATTATTATCTGCCTCACTCTCACCTTGGTCCTGATCATTCTATTTACTTGGGTTGGCTGGTTGCGTGTCGACCACTATGCCTTCATGAATGTCGTGTCGATGTTGAACAACGTAATGGGCTGTGTTGTTGCTTTCATTCCCGAGGGCATGCCAGTTGGCGTTGCTCTCACCCTCATGATGATCGCAAAACGCATGAAAAAGGCCAACATCTTGCCGAAGGGCCTTGCCACTGTTGAAACGCTGGGCTGTGTGAACGTGATATGCTCCGATAAAACAGGAACTTTAACTCAGAACAAAATGTCTGTTAGGTCGCTAGGGCTGCTTGACACCGTGGTAGACATGGACCAACTCTCTGGCCTACAGCGTAATGAGATGCCAGAGTCACTAAAAAGCCTACTCCGAGGATCGGTTTTGTGCAATGACGCTTTCTTTGATCCCGGAACTATTGCTCTACCAGTCAATGAGCGAGGTGTTACGGGTAACGCCACTGATGCCGCTGTCCTACGTTTTGCTGAGTCTATCATACCCGACGGTCGCAACCAACTATCCCCTTATGAGAGGATCCATCAGGTACCATTTAACTCAAAGAACAAGTGGATGTTAACGATACATCAAGATCCTACCAATGCAGATGGTTTTCTTGCCCTCGTCAAAGGTGCGCCGGATGTTTTACTTCCCAAATGTACTTCATACTTATCAGGCGTCGACAACACGGTGAAGGTTTTGGATGACAAGGCAAGAGGTCTATACTCGGATTTCCAAGCCGAATTATCAAGACGAGCAGAGCGTGTGATTGTTCTCTGTCAGCGGCGCTATACTCCTCGCGCCACTGTCGGGTCCAATGACTTCAATGATGAAGTATTGGCAGAATGTGTCCAGAATCTGACCATCGTTGGAATCTTCGGAATAATCGATCCACCACGACCGGAGACTGCCGCGACAGTTGCGGCTTGTCGAAGCGCGGGAGTCCGTTTTTTCATGGTCACAGGTGACTTCGGTTTAACCGCGGCAGCGATTGCAAGAGACATAGGCATCTTCAGTGGGACCGCTGAGCCAGATACCGTGGATGACCTGAAGCCCTTGATGAACGATGAGGGTGATGAGAAACAATCACTGCGCTCTCGTCATAGTCTCCTGGTTGATGGAACCCATATCTCGTCCCTCAACGATTGGCAGTGGGATACTGTGTGCAAGTATGAGGAAATCGTGTTTGCGCGGACATCACCTGAGCAGAAATTTCGCATTGTAGAGGAACTCAAGAGCCGCGACAATGTTGTTGCTGTAACAGGCGACGGTGTCAATGATGCCCCAGCATTACGTACAGCCGATATTGGAATTGCAGTGGTCTCCGGAAGTGACGTTGCAATCGAGGCGGCAGACCTGGTTCTTCTCGACAAATTTGATTCGATTGCGGAGGCCATTCGACTGGGCCGACTAGTCTTCCAGAACCTCCAGAAGCTGATCGCGTATTTGCTTCCTGCGGGCAGCTGGTCCGAGATATGGCCCGTTCTGATGAACGTTTTCTTCGGTGTCCCATTGCCTCTGAGCTCTTTCCTCATGATTATCATCTGTGTTTTCACGGATCTATTCTGCTCCCTTTCTCTCATTATGGAAAAGGAGGAATACGACCTTCTCAGTGTGCCCCCACGAAATCACAAGAAAGATCACTTGATCAACTTTAAGATATACGGACAATCTTACCTGTTTGTCGGAGTCATGGAGGCATTCTGCGCGCATGCAATGTTCTTTCTCTATATGTATAAGAAAGCCGGCATTCCATTCCATGCCCTCGTCTTCGCTTTCGAAAAGTACTCGGATGGCTTTTACGGTTACACGCAGGATGAGTTGACTAACTTCAACAACGTCGGCCAAGGCGTGTACTTTGTGAGTCTCGTCATACTTCAGTGGGGAAACATCCTCTCCGTACGCAACAAACGCATGTCCATCCTACAAGCCGACCCCGTCCGCAAGCAACGGCGTAATCCATGGCTGCCATTAGCGATGGTGATTTCCCTCGTCATTGCTATATTTGTCACTGAGGTTCCGGGCTTTCATACTTTGTTCAACACCGCACCGGTTCCCATCGAGTTCTGGTTTATCCCCTTAGCGTTGGCTCTAGGTATCCTGCTTATGGATGAGCTTCGGAAACTTTTGGTTCGACAGTTCCCGAAGAGCATAATTGCAAGAGTTGCTTGGTGATTGGAATTTCGCCTGTTGTTCATCTTTCGACTTGAGCCAACAAAAATATATGAGGCGTTTGGGCTAGAATTAGTTATGAAATGTGTATATATGTGTACGTACGAATATGATTCTACGAGAAATCATGGACCCCCTTTCTAAGCACCACCGTATTAATTAAGGCGTCCATAGGCATGGTCATTAAGTAGCCACATAGCTTTCTAAACTGCTCATCAACGTACTATGGTACCTGTATGGCGACAAAATCTCTACCAGCTAAATCCTCCTCCCCGAC
This sequence comes from Aspergillus hancockii, assembly GCA_001696595.2. Taxonomy (NCBI): domain Eukaryota; kingdom Fungi; phylum Ascomycota; class Eurotiomycetes; order Eurotiales; family Aspergillaceae; genus Aspergillus; species Aspergillus hancockii. Next base: position 103,194 of record MBFL02000073.1, read on the forward strand.
ACATAACTACCCCTTATAGATACACACGGTCATCCATAGTGAATCCCAAATGTAACCGGTAAACGAGCCGCCACGTCAGCCGAATTCTAAGTTGACTACTGAATTAAAGCCATCCAAAACACCCGAAAAATTGCATTTCTATACAAAAACTATTGATTAAAACAAGTAGGTCATTGAGAGATTTTATCCATGAATATTGCAACCAGAACACCTTGGTGGAGCTCGTACACACTGGGTTTCTACTGCGGAACCTACATCTACTGATTCAGTAGATATAGCTTCATCAATAGTATTTTGCTTTGTATGAGTCCTCGAACTTCCTGAATTAAAATACCTACTTCTAAAACTATCTATCTATTAGATCATTGGCCTTTTAACCTCGCAACTGTTGATTTTCTTAAGAATAGTAGTACTATTCAGGTAAATTCACACCCCTTTATAATCTGATTTATAACAGTTTTAGTAGATGATGAAGGTCTTTGAGTACATGCTATAAGCAGATATTTCAATATAGTTTCTCGCTTTTTCAACTGCTTGAGATTATAAGATATTTTAGATACTGAATCAATAGATCTACTACTAGGTCTACTATCCAGCTGCGGTGTTTATAGTTTAATATTAAGCTTTAAAAGCACAGGGGCTCAGAATCTAATGAAACAAGACCAGTAGCTCTAAAACTGCTATAAATATTACTTATAGTAAAAGCTTTTAGCGTGTTTTTGGATAGATCTCAAAAAAATTAGATTTTTTAATGTAGTTGCAGCCATTTTATATTCCTTTTTTAATTATCTCGCCATATGCGCGTTTTAGAGGTGAAAAAAATGCTGATATTTTGGTTGTAGGCGATAAAGTAAATAAGCAGATATATAGTCTGGTGTAATATTATTCTATTGACATATATTATTAAATTATGATTTTAAGCAACTGTTATAACCATCCAGAACTAGTAGTCGATCTACACTATTGTCACGGTGCTAACCTGAACTGCTCGTTCTGCCTGACCTCACTGCTTCATCATGTGATTCTGACTTTTTATCTCCCCGCCTGATCCTGATCCCGCTGTAGCTTCTCAAGCTACGTCTTGTCTATCTGGCTGTATGTAGCCTAATTTTTTAGTCAACATAGACCAATTTATTGCTTGTCCAGCTATTAAACTGATCTTAATTCTTCAATTACTAGACAGCTTGTTATCTTTATACCAGTCCTCTATATAATCTTTTCTTTAAAAATAATACAGGATAACAAGGCCCAGCCACTAGGACTAATACATTTAATAGAAGTAACCCATTCCCGATTGCCTGGCTGTAATAGAAATGGTTTATTAGATATATTAAATCTAATAACTACTTTAGCAGTAGCTATTAAATCCATTGCAAATCCAGCTTCGTTAAAATTATAGATATTATTTAAATTAATGCCGTACTGTAGTATCATGACCTGATTCTAGTTAAACCACTTGTGCACAAGCTCAGAATCCTTATATTTAGTATATTGATAATTAAATCGACAAGAAAAGTGTGTTTCTAGCTTATTTCAGTGTTTGATAAAGTTGAATACCCATTTTTCTTCAACAGTAGTAGTGGAGGTAGAACCACGTCTAGAAAGTAGAAAATTAGCTATTTCTTGTATATAAACAGGCCGAGGAGCTGCTCCACGCTGATCTAATGATAGAATCCAGTGTACTAGTGAATAATCTTCATTCTAAGTCAATTTAAAGAGATTGGCGCGTGATTCAGCTCGAAAAGTATATCCATTTAGTCAATCATAGAGTTGAGCAAGGAACTATACAAGTGCAGCTTGTGTAATGGTAGAAATCTGCTTTTTCTGAAAAACAGATATTGCAAGTAGAATTCTACTCTCTTGCTCGATCAAATCTTCTGATTTTTGAGCTTGTTTTGGAGGCATGGTATGCGATTGAATTGCTTTGATGAAATAGGATGCTTAATTTTCAGGTGACGTGGCGGCTCGTTTACCGGTTACGTTAATACACTCGATTGTTAGTTCTCGAAAAGGATAAAGATCTTCTGAAGATAGAGTGGAGTCACTCACAAGCCCCTCAGCTGGGCGTCCGTCACCATTGTAGCCTCCGGTTGCCCGTTTCTGGCGCTGAAGGGAACACCTCGCTTCTAGTCCTGGTGGAATCCCTATAGTCCGCGCGTATCAGTATATATTGTGCAACGAAAATATGTGGGCAACTACTGACATTGTCAGGTCCAGTAGTGTGCATGCCGAACTGCTGGCTCTTCTCCCCGTATCCCAACTGGAAGCCATTTTGCGCATAGACGCCATCGCCACGCTTCTTGCCTTGGTGAAAACCCTGCAGTGCTAGGATGTTAGTATATATTGTGTAATTGATACAGAGCGCATGAAGTAGTGTAATACTGACGTTGGACGGCTCGGTAGTGTGCATGCCGAACTGCTGACTTTCCACTCCATAGCCCTCTTGGAAGCCATTCTGGGCGTAGGCACCGTCATCACGCTTCTTCTGGTGAAAGCCCTAGAACATCTAACTATCAGCATATACTGTAGTCTAATCCCAAGATGTGTGAAGGGCTACTAACATTGTCCGGTCCAGTAGTGTGCATGCCAAACTGACCACTCACTACTCCATAACCCTCCTGGAAACTATTCTGGGCGTAAGCACTATCGTCACCCCTCTGGTGGAAATCCTGAAGACATTCACTGTTAGCACTGGCCAGAGAAGGAAGACGGAAAAGAACGGCTAATACTCGAGCACTCGGTGGTATGCATGCCGAACTGCTGGCTTTCCTCCACACAGCCCTCCTGGAAGCCATTGGACATATAGGCTACATCAGGCAGATCGCGTGCCTGGTTTACAGCTGGAAGTGTGGTGGCGGCGACGACCAGCAGAGAGACAACGGCGAGTCCCTTCATTGAGGGTTGGAGATTAGAGGGATGTTGGAGGATGGGTGGGTTTGAGATTGGGAGCAACGGTGAAGATTGAAATGGAAGGTGGGTGGTGTAGACAGCATTATATCTTTATTTCTTTACAACCCCATGTGCGGATGCAGATGACCCCTGTATCAAGAGTCATGACTTTGCCTACTGTTGGGAACATGACATATAGCGTCTGTTCCATAACTCCTTTCATCTTAACCTCGTACTATCTCGCTTGGATGATCGTTACCGTTCGTCCAAACTCTTACATCCTTGTAGTACGATATCGACGGAGTTTGGGGGCCGGGTTCACTGCGAGGTAGAGGTAAATACTCTAAGGTACTCAAGAAGTGAGACAAGTTTTGTGGGAATATGGAGCAGAACTCCCTCGAGAGCCATGGGGAGGTGATTCGTACTGTATAGATGTATCACGGTCTCGATTTGAGGTTCTGGTTAGAAGTTGATCCGGGATCACTGTGGGTTTAATCATAGTGTCATACTTTGTAGTTAGTGAGTGTAGGCGAGTGGAGAAGTGGTCTCATTGTTCGGATATGGTTCGGCTTGGATGGGCCTCCGAGTCCGGTGTTTATCCGAATCCACTGTAAAATAGGACCAGAATCACGAAGACACATTCTCTGGATTGCGCTACTCAATTTTTGGCATTTGCCTTTGGGACTTAGCAATGGGCTTCATGCTGACTTACAACTTAAGCTAGGGAATATTTCTGTGTAGGAATGTATATTCATCGCCACGCCATACAATGAATGATTTTTCCAGATAGTATGCATTGAGTTGTATTTCTTTCGGGTTCTATGGTCCCTACAAATGGTCGATGGGGACTCATATTGCCAATTTGAAGTCGCTTAATAGTAATTTTATAGATGCTAATAACCATGTCAATGATCATGATTCCAAACCGCCCATGCAGTTCCCAATGCTTGCTCAATGTTGAGCCTAGATGCAGCCAAGGCTAGGCTGAAAGCTTAGCCTGAGACACGAATCTAATCTGTTACTAAATCAAGTCTACCTATCACAATCGACAGAAAGGATCGGCCAAAGTGTCCGCTATCGGTCAGTCAAGAGTTGTTCTATGATTTCCTTAATAATATCATGTCAGAGGTGTAGCTACTGAAACTGACAAGGCCCCTGTTGCCATACATGGACTAAGATTTTCTAATTTGAGACAAGAGGATAATGATTACCGACAATGAGACCGGTAAAGTAGATAGATATCAAGAATGAAATAATTAGCGCGGCTAGGATCAATTACACAGCCCGCCTAGAGGATATGTATGTCCGATAGTAGGAGGACGGTGAGAAGAAAACGCGAGTCAAACGAACGATAGGTATGAATATAGCAATAGTAATATCTAAAAGGATAAACAGTGGCTAGACAAAATAATAATATAGGCTATAACGGCTTTAATCAGCTAATTCCGCACTTTACCCGCTTCCCTGACCTCGTTCATAAATCCATCTTCGTCTCCCGCGCTCGTGAGTATCCAGTACTCACCAACATCGGGATTGACAAGCTGTCCACCACCGAACCCTGTTGCAGATGATACCGGAGCACTATGGCGCTCCTTGGGTTTGGCTCCAGCACTGCGGGGCCCCCACCCGAGGATATCTCTGACCGTGGCACGACTCTCGTCGTCGGCTTTCGTGAATGCAAAGAGTTGCGGCTGCAAGCAGCCAAGAACTGCGACTGCAGCACGGATCATAATGCGATCTCCCTCGAAAACCCAGCAGTCCCAGATACGGCTAATACGCTCAAGGTCTAGACCGTTTGTGAGGAGGGAACGGAACATCGGTTCCCAAATCTCTTCGTCCGAAAGTTGGAGCGTCTCGGATAGGTGAGAAGACAGACGAGGAAATTTGTAGCGAAGCATCGTAGATGCCAGTGAGTAAGTACGGCTGATTGCCCCACGGTCCAGAGTGAGAAAGGCAACAGGCAAAGACCGATTGAGTGCATTGGCCATTGCAAGGAATGCAGAAGCGGGGGTTGGGAATTGAAGGACCAGGAGAGCCGCAATTGTCTGTTGATTTATTAGCACACACGGTGGATGCAAGGTGAGTAATCATAGATCACTTACGTGGAGACCGCCGATATAGCCCACATCACTCCGATACATGGAGTACGCTTCCAACACGTCGATTAAAGTTCCCCGTAAAGGACCACCTTCCTGGAAAAGTCTCAAATCGGGGAATGCTTTTGATGCATCGACTTCGATTGCCTCGAACCATTCTCTCATTCTTTTGTTGCTCTCGCCAGAATCGCCATCGGACCTTAACCGTACGTCTTTAGCGCGCTGCAATGCCTTCTTGTACGTTTCCTCAGACAAAGACAGTTCATTGCCGATAGCACGCTGCCAGGTTGTTCCTCTGCTTCGCGCGGGCACTCCACGCCACCATAACTCACGGGTTCTGGTTTCACTGATGGCTTGATCCCAATTGCGGTACACGTAGTCATCCCATATACGCTGAAGCGTGTCTCGAGTGTTGTCCTTCTCACATTTCGCGGAAGCAGCCTTGGCAGCCCGGCGTTTGTCTGTTGCAATGAGGTCAATAACAAATCCAAAATGGCCAGAGTGGGATAACCATACCTGCTTCCCGTGATTGGGCCATCATTTTCTTATACTCTTTCAGGTGCTTCTTCTCTTCCTTCTGGTCCTTCGGTGGAAGCCAGCTTGGTCGCGTCCGCGTTAGAACCTTCTCCTTCTCCTTGCTAATGGGCAAAGGATCAATCATTATGTTGGACTTTTGCAGTGGAGGCAGCTCAATAGTAGCACCTCTGGACCCTCGCTTTGACTCCGTGCTCGACCTCAGGGAAGATAGACCACTTTGGAGATTCTCACCCCGCTTCTTTTCGCGTTCATCTGCATGAAACTCTAAAGCCTCGGTGATAATCTTTGCTTCTTCTGACAGATCAGACATCATGCTATTGTACGAATAGACACGGGGATTGCGGGGGGATATCTGGCCGCGTTCAGGGCCTGCGGAGCTGGAGCGTATGGCTGGTCGAGTATGTCGGGATCCGCTTGGTGACTTCGCAACTGGTAATGAAGCATCCGAGAATGTATGCGACAAGGGAAGAGGTCGAGGTCCTGGGCTTCGGCCGTTTGGGCTGGTGCTCCGGGAAGGAGCACGGTCTTCAAGCGGGCGAGGCGATATAGGAACATTCCATAAACTGGCATCTTCCGGTAGTTCCTCGTCGGAATCATGGTATTCTTCCTCTAATTCCTTCAGGGTCTTACGGCTTGGTTGCCAGGACTGCTTTCGGTTCAGAGGGGGCCGAGCATTGGCCGGTGACAAGCTATGAGTAGACGGGGATGATCCTAGATGAGACGCTGGTCGAAGAGGCGATGTGGATCGGGCACGCTGAGGTTTAGGTGCTTGTGATGGCGACGACTTAGTGTTGCCTGGGTCACGTTTGCTGCCCGACTTAGGTCTAGAAAGGTTGCGGGTCTGCAAACCCAACATTCCGTTGACTTGTGCATGGGGTGTGTATAAACTCTTCTTTTGTTGTGAAGTTGTGGTTAATTCGCGCGTCGTGATCATGGTTGACTTGGCCTGCATTCGGGCCGTCGATGGCCGTCGGCCATAGGGCGAAGTAGCGGCATTGTTATAGGTTAAGTCCGCATCGTCTTCGAGACCAATCTCCTCAAAATTGGAGATATCAGTAAAGATGCCGTCAGGGCCGTCTAGTTGAGAGGAGGAGCGGAAGGAAGAGGATTTGGAGGATTTAGAACCGGATAGCTCGGGCGGGGAATTGGGTGTCGTTGTGCAAACGGTTGTCATATCGAAGCGTTGAAGTTGTCTTGGTTACCTGTACTCTAGGTACTAGAATGAGCGAGTGATAGGATGTCGGTCAGTTACCAATATAGGTAGGGAAAACGAGAGGTTGTGACTGGGTTGGTCGCGCAGCGAATGCCGAGTCAAATTTGGTTAAGGAAATAAATATGTAAGAAACGAAGGGCGGCGGCAGTGTAGGACTGGTTTTAAATCCAACACTCTAAAATTAAAATAGTTGACTAGTATTTGACGTGACACCAAGGACCATCCAGTGCCCGGTGGATATCCAGACCAGGTACTGTCAGATAAAAAAGGGTCGGCGGTGATGTCGCTGTTCCGGTGGTATCGCAACGGAAGATCAGGAGACAGTCTCTAGGGCATAGATGTTTCGTCAAACCACTAAAAAGGAGACATTAAATGAGAGAAGGGTCGAAGCGAGGAGAAAAGAAGGAGGAAAGGAGGAAATCTAGCGAGAGACGATAATTGATAGAGAAAAGGAAAATAGGAAAAGGACGAGATGGGGAGAAGAGAAAAGATGGGGAAGGATGGAGAAGGGGGATGGAAATGAATGATGGAGATTTGAAGCTGCAACCGGCGTGGCCGATGCCCACTTGGGGAGCCTGAGGCTGCCCAGGTCACCGTCTTTGGACGCGGTCTGGCCAATCCTACGGCTGCGGCTGGTGCGATTAACTATACCAGAATGATACCAGTTTCAATGCCGATCACTGGCCAAAGAATTCCGTGCTCACAGGACCAATCTACCGGTTTCATAAAGGACGGTCGGTTGGTATTGAAGTTACCGTTTTCATACCAAATGCCACAGCCACAGCCATCATTATCATCGTCACCGGAGCGTCATGTGGCATCGTGGAGAGGAAACAGGGTTATTTTCTAGAAGTGGAAGAAAGAAAAGAATGTTTGTCCAGTCTACCAAAATTCATTCGCAATTCAATTGTACAACAATCCTCAATTGTTGATATTTACCTTTTTCTGGTTGCTGCAAACAACAACATTTTCGCCTCCCCCTTAACACACACCCCCTTCTGCGCCCTGTAATCCAGTCATATTGGCGTCCACGCCCAAGGGTTCCGTGGTATGCGAGGTTCGTCCCATGGACAACCAACTAACCTATGGTTCTTTACTCCCACAAATTTGGCTACAGTACTTAAATTCTTTCAACCCGAGCACGCAGTTTGGTTGGTTTCATCAAACAAAGACAGGGCAACACCTAATTTGTTATTCCTACAATGGTTCCCGCTTCACGATCGGAGATCGATCTACTGTGTTCAGTAAGAGAGATTTTTGCCACCCTCGCTCCACTCTAATGATGAAACTGCGGCCGTACTCGCTCGTTCTCTCTTCTTTTTCTTTGAGATTTTTACTTCTGCTTTTTTTTTTTATACCTTTGTTCTTCTTCCTTCGTTCTTCTTCTAGTCTACGGAGTGCACCTTCGTGTCTACTACACATGGTTGAGACCCGCTGAAGAAAAAGCCCACTCCGTATGTAAGAATCGGGGATTCCACTATCCTACTGATTTGTGTTAGTGACAGGCACCAATCTCATCAGCGATAAATATCCATTTGTCACACCGTGAAAAACTATGTAGCATCCAATCAACCACGATAGGCGCTAAATAAATTAAATGGCTATTATCTGCATCGGCTGGTACTCGCAGATAGGGCTTTTGTGTATCGCGTTAGAATCTCCAGCTACCATACATTAAGTTCCCCTTCTGTACCACTTGTGCCAGCCGTACAGCCTTAACGTCGGATTTTGGCCGGCTACCCTTCAAGACCTTATCTAACCAGCGCAATGCAATTGGGTATCGTGTTTGTTTCCGAGTTAACACGAACTGAAAGGCTGCCGCTGCGAGGTACTGGATTTGTGAATGCTGCACAGTGCACACCGAGGGTGTAGACGGTTCCACAGTCCCACCTCCTCGTTGGCCCCATTCCCGCTTACCTTGAACCAGTCGATGGGCGAGCAGCGTTATATCTCGGATGATTCGAATGACCACCTCTGCGGTAGGGTGCGTTCGACCCCGGAGCGACCTCATGTACTGATACATCTTCATAGCGGTGGTTAGGTAATTGGCATACAGATTAGAAAGGACCACAGTAAGCGAGTTATGGTTCGTATCGAGGTACATAGGATGCATGAGTAGCTTGAAGGATGCAAGCACCTTCCGGTGCAGAGTACGACCCGGCACTCGTGCGGACTCAACGGTCAACGAGTTCGACAGGGTCACGGCGGCGGAGTCACCCCCTTCCAGCATTCGGTCATGGTCTTTGTGGATCTCTAAAGTGCGAGTATTGATCAAGCTCCCGCAGTAGGGGAAGAGTAACGTATCAACCTGCCGTGGAATATGGGTTCCATCCACGACGGCGGTAAAATTGACAAGACTCTTAGCTGGATTCACTGAGACTCCGTACGCAGGTTGTCCTTCGATCATCACCTGCAAGAACCGTTTGGCAAGATCAGAGTTTGAGGTAACAAGTAAAAAGTCGTCAACAAGACGGAGCAGCAATGCCTCGTCCGACTGTAAAAAGCCTAAGACTTCCTGCTCCATTTCTGCATAGAATAAGTTGCATAAAAGACTGGATAGCACTGAGCCCTGGGGGATACCATTACGTTGTCTGAAGTACTTCCTCCCGAACTTCACCAGGTTATTGCGGACGTGCTCATCAAGTAAATCCAGCAGATCCTCGGTATTGTACTCTTTCTGCGCCGGCATATCAACAAAAACCGTGTTTCTCCGGTGGCTAGTTCCACCATTGTCAATTGTTTCCGTTAGATGCTGTGGTCTCGCAGCAGGGGCTGCTCTGCCAACAAACCGGCGAAACGCTTTACTCTGCCGTGGTTCGTGCGTCGGCCACATCCTACCGAACTCATCTGGTGGTCGCAATTCGACATACTTAGTGAGATGATATGCATCTTCGGAGACCAATTTTTCGATGAGGCGAACCAGTTTATCCTGAGGAATGGTATCGAAGCAAGATTGAATGTCTAACTTGACAAAATAGAAAGCCGGCAGCAAGTCAAGTCTCTGGTGTTGTAGCAGCAAACGCTCTTTGAAACCTTTGAGACGTGAGTGGATTTCTCCTACCGAGGATAAACATGAGCCCAAGTCATCCTGTTTCTGCATCTTCTCATAGCTTAACATGTTGTAAATAGGGGCAATTGCTGAGTTGATGCTCGGCCCCAAGTAGCTGCTCTTGCTTCCAGCCCATTTGCTTTTGACCATTATCCTTCGTCGCAGGTTGAGAATCGGACGAATGCCTGTCATCTTCGGAAGAAGACGCAGGCTGCCGTATGGCAGAGACCTGCGACAGAGCATGCGCTCCGCTTTATCGGACTTTAGTTCCTCGAATGTGGAAATCTTGAGGTCAGCCAGAGGCTGGTCAGTCAAGTGACGCCAGACATCGTGCCGGAAGTAGAATAGGCGATTCCGGTGTGTTTGAGATTCAGTGACGTAGAAGTTGGCGCGTATAAGAGGTATCAGAATTGAATCAAGTATGTAATATATGAGTTCGTGGAATATCTCCGTGCGTTTGCATAGATCAGATAACGAGACCTTATGTGATGAATTCTGATTGTGGACTGTCGGAGGCTCGAGCCAAGGTACGCATGTAATCTACAAGTGGGTGGTAGTCCCATTAGCAAATAATCCTTGTTTGCATGTGTTGTTAGTCAAACCTTGATGCCCTTGCAGACTTCGTGGATGCTTAGACTCTCAAACCGTCGCATACGCACGAATCTATCAACGTGTCTGGAAAATATTGTCTGGTTGGTGATTTTATGCTGTCCAGTGCCAAAAAATTGAGGTGGGATCAGGTTTCGTAACACTGCTCGACAGAAGGCCGATACTGACGAAGCCGGTGTCGCGTAGTCTGTCAAGCTAATTTTCGGTCTCGTAACGCTTGTTTCGGTGTCGGGGCGTGCCTCACTCGATTGTAATTGGGTCTTTGTAGGTGACTCAGACATATCACCAGCCACCACTTGCTGACGATCCCCTCGCATTTGTGTTGTCAGCGGCTCTGATGCTGATGATCTTGGCTCTCCACTAAGAGTCCCGGACTGAGAATCAAGGGGGCCAAGTTTCCAAGGACCAGTGCGCTGGGATGTTAATGATCGTTCTCTGAAAAAAAGATATACGACATACCAGCGAGGGACAGTAGTAGCGCAACAGCTCTCCATATGAGCATCGTTTGTTGCGATTTTGCAGCTGCTGAACCAGCTCTACAACCTTTCCTCGAAGCCTTTTAGGAACCTTTGTTGATCTGCTGCGTCTATCATCAGTCATGACAAGTTTATTCTCAAGTTAACATGGCCCTTTACCTTTGCTTTTCAGACTGTGCGATCTCTTCCTCGCGAGTAGAATAATCATTGGCGGGGTGAGTAGATACACGGGTATCAGCGGTACATGTAAACACATTGTGTAAACCAAATTGTCTCGGGAAAATATATTTCATCACATGTACCGTCTGCGAGAAGGAATCCGAAGAGGTTAAACGATTCAGAACGTCTGCTTTAGTCTTTAGTAGCAAGTCTAACAAGTATACTAGCCTCCAAAGCACTCACGGCAATTTGATAATCCAGACTGAATTCTCCCTTTCACATCAAGCGCCGGGCGCGCATAAAGCATACGTCGTCGAAATATCACTATGTTGTTGGGCTTAAAAATAGGGTTCTTGTGATATGCTGTGCTTCTTTTGGCCTCGAGCTTCCCCCCAACATTTTGCAGATGGTTGCTATTAGTTATTGACGCAGTCTTAGAGTCACGGTTCACATCTACGGCAAGCTTATTCAATGGCTCAAGAATTGAAAGCGGAAGTCCTGGGTCACAGGTAAGCAATCACATCTCCAAAGCCGTTCGAATCGTATCACCTACCGCTTAATTGATAATAGATGCCTTTCCGACAATCTATGGCTGTAAATATACCACAGTCAAACAAGAGTTCCACCATGATATCTTCCCCGTTGCTTCCCAAAAGTCCAAGGACGTCTGTCCATGGCTCCTGCTTAAGGATCTGTACATTTTTATTAGGGAAGCACGCCACTATGCCAGGAATACCGCAGGCGAGCGATTTATTCCGCGTTGTTGCTTGCGGCATGGACGCACGTTGGAATCCATGGGCTAGGATGTGCTGTGGTTTTTGATATGAAAATCCGCTGCGTTTGAATAGCGTCGATACGACAAAATCCAGAATCTAGAGATAGAGTTAGAGTTAGACAGAAGCCAGCTTAACAACCAATTCTTCGGAACGCGTGTTTGCGTGAGTAGTTCCAAATGCAAACCCACTGCTAGAGAAGAAGGGGAGTAAACCTCTTGGTTTACTAATCCAGGATCTATGGATTGATCTTACCTCTGCCTGTTGACAGGGAGGTCCGGTATCGGTACTAACGAGTAACAACCTATCTTGCGATGCCGTGAATTCGGCCAGCTCTCGTCGCCGTTCCTGGCTGTTCGCAGGGGCTGACTCTTTCAGGACACCCACGAGAGTCGTGTCCAGTAACTTGGACAGCCCTTCAACCTGTTCTCCAGGACAATTGGTGTCATTCGGGCCATAACTAGGCACCGACGCAATCTTTCGGCGGCGTGACTTGGAGGACACAGGTATACGCTGAAGAAGATAATGTCTCAGCGTCACAACCTGACGGTAATATATGGAGATAACCGGATGGGAATGTTCGGATGCATCCCCGTCACGGACATGTGTTGCCATCACACGGGTGGTGTTGGCCTGGGTGCATATTTGCTTCTGGCTCTCCCGTACTTGGCCTTCCTTGATGGGCCTCTTCCTTTTTTTGCCCATGAATGAGAATTAGTAACAAGAGTATTAAATCTCACTATGACTGTAGGTTAGACTATTGATTGAAATTGATCCTTGGTGTGGTATATACTAAAAGTGGCTTTTGGCGGACGCGACGCGAGCGACCAAATAACACGATCTAACCTTATTTGGATACATTATAGCATGAGGTCTGTCTCTTGTTCAATATATTGAATATATCCATATTTTATAGAAGCCAACATATGTATGATACGGACTTCTTGATTTTCTATAAATAAAGGTATATTATACTTACCGATTAAAAGAGAGTTTGGTTACCATTAACTTGAGAGGAATTATCTATATTTAGTGGCTGCTACCTTCTGTCCTCTATCCTGTACGACCCCTTGCTGCGTTATATATATTTTAACTTTTAGTTCTTCCTATACTATTGGATAACATTATCGTAATACGAAGATTTATCGTGACAGTGACTGCTCAACATGCTCGCATAATTCGCTGATACTAAAGATGTCTTAGTTGTCTATATAATAGTCAAGTAATTTGTAAACTGGGCAGCTTGAACTGACTAATTACTTAATTTGGTAGGCCTACTAATATACAAAGATATAAAATACAGTTGGTATCAATTTAACCATTGTGGAACCAAAACGTGGCAGCATAATGTGGGTATCGTTCTTCGGTATCGCTATATATCCAGAGTGGGTGCGATTTGGGAATAAGGGTTTACCACCGTATTACTAGATCCTGAAGCGAATTACAGCCAACACAAATGTCTCGAGTAAGATAAAGGAGAGACCATCTAACACGGTAAATCCAACCATAACATCAGTGTAGCATTAGCCAAAGCAAAGCGGAGGCAATAAAGTAAGATCTGGTAATTGTTCCTCAAGGCTCACCAGCACGTATGAAGCTACTGGTGCTCCGGAGTCCGGACTAGTGACCATCCCCAGTTACATCCTCCACATGGGATGAAGAACCCTGGGGCTGCACATCGATTGATATCGTGCCCACGCTCCCAAAAGAGAAGGAGTATTTAGTCAAGGCGAATCAATAGACAGGCTACCCAGGGATACAGAGGTATGTTTCACAGGCTGCATCTGACACGGAAGACCCCCTGTTGCCAATGTTTTAGCATGAGACAGAATTAGTCTCATATGTCAAAGGAATATGGACACTAGCAAGTCTATCAGTAAATAGCTGCAGACTTTGAAACGCAGTGCAGGTGGTTGCCTTATGTTTACCCCTTTTGTGGCAGTGAGCTCCAATACGCGGTAAATATAAGGAGTATCTGCTGCTGTATTTGGTATTTTGTCTTCTTTGCATTCAATAATTACCTTGCCTGTTGCTACTTTAAGGGGTGAGTTTAAGGTGGTACCTGTTTAGTGTTGTTATCAGGGAAAATGGGCTTGTTTGCATTGTTTGTATTTGACAATGGTCTTGGCACCAGGCATTGATAGGCTATGCTCATTAGAGAAGTGCATGCGAGTAGTATCAAACTAGGTTGGGGATCGGGATTCTCTATCGCCATTACTAGGGAAGTATGTATCCCGCGGTGATGCGATTGATCCACAGGATCATTAAGATATACACTATGTATCGCAAGTTATAATACAGGGTATACCCCAAGAGTCAATTTTCCAGCAGTATTGTTGGGTTGGTTTATTAAACAAAGAGCCACGGAGCATTAACCCTTGACCTTTGAAGGCTCTGCGACCCGCATTGCATTCCAGAGACCGTTTCTGCCAGAAACATGCGGATGCAAGAAGGCTACATCCGGCGGGCCGACGGGTGGCTATTAATTATTGGGATTGAGAAAACACCGATGGGCTTGACACCGCCGAAAGACTAGGCAATGCACACAGGGTTAACCCCTGAAGAAAAGAGATTAGGGAGGTTACTTGTACAGAGGCCAATTGGCATTTTGGGTCAATGTAAGTGTTACTAGCCTACGGCATCAAGCAGCCGACTTGGACTTGGATAAAAGGAAGAGAGCCGACGCGAAAAAAAAATTCAAAAATTTCTGTTTAATAGATTTTTCTTTTTTTTTTTTTTTTTTTTTCAAATTTGCCGATATCCAAT